>CAXHKU010000510.1:0-43315 GCA_964017125.1 Flabesymbios commensalis
GGCGAAGTTTGATTAATTATTGCAGAAGCTATTAATGAGCTTGTGTGAAATTTGATTGACTATTAATTAAAGTTATTCATTTAGACGTCAATTCAGACGTCAATTCTCATCCGTTATTCCATGTAGTTTTGCAGGCAACATTGGCTGTTATTACGGCAACTCCTTGTAAATTTGGCGAAGTTTGATTAATTACTGCAAAATTATTAATGAGGTTGTTTGAAATTTGATTGAGTATTATTAAAAGTTATTCATTTAGACGTCAATTCAGACGTCAATTCTCAACCGTTTTCGGTGTAGTTTTGCAGGCACCATAAGCTGGTATTACGGCAACTTCCCTGTAAATTTGGCGAAGTTTGATTAATTACTGCAAAAAGTTATTAATGAGATTGGTGTGAAATTTGATTGAGTATTATTAAAAGTTATTCATTTAGACGTCAATTCAGACGTCAATTCTCAACCGTTTTCGATGTAGGTTTGCAGGCACCATCGGCTGGTATTAACGGCAACTTCCCTGTAAATTTGGCGAAGTTTGAATAATTACTGCAAAAGTTATTAATGAGATTGGTGTGAAATTTGATTTTAGTATATTAAAAGTTATTCATTTAGACGTCAATTCAGACGTCAATTCTCAACCGTTTTCCATGTTATTTGGCAGGCACCATCGGCTGGTATTACGGCAAGTGTCCTGTAAATTTGGTAAAGTTTGATAAATTACTGCAAAATTTATTATGAGATTGTTGTGAAATTTGATTGAGTATTATTAAAAGTTATTCATTTAGACGTCAATTCAGACGTCAATTCTCAAACGTTTTCGATGTAGTTTTGCAGTCACCATCGGCTGGTATTACGGCAACTTCCCTGTAAATTTGGCGAAGTTTGATTAATTATTGCAGAAATTATTAATGAGCTTGGTGTGAGATTGATTGACTTCTTATTAAAAGCTATTCATTTAGACGTCAATTCAGACGTCAATTCTCAACCGTTTTCGATGTAGTTTTGCAGGCACCATCGGCTGGTATTACGGCAACTTCCTGTAAATTTGGCGAAGTTTGAATAATTACTGCAAAAGTTATTAATGAGATCGATGTGAAATTTGATTGAGTATTATTAAAAGTTATTCATTTAGACGTCAATTCAGACGTCAATTCTCAACCGTTTTCCATGTAATTTTGCAGGCACCATCGGCTGTTATTACGGCAACTTCCCTGTAAATTTGGCGAATTTTGATTAATTACTGCAAAAGTTATTAATGAGGTTGGTTTGAAATTTGATTGAGTATTATTAAAAGTTATTCATTTAGACGTCAATTCAGACGTCAATTCTCAAACGTTTTCGGTGTAGTTTTGCAGGCACCATCGGATGTTATTACGGCAACTTCCCTATAATTTTGGCGAAGTTTGATTAATTACTGCAAAAGTTATTAATGAAATTGGTGTGAAATTTGATTGAGTATTATTAAAAGTTGTTCATTTAGACGTCAATTCAGTCGTCAATTCTCAACCGTTTTCCATGTAATTTTGCAGGCACCATCGGCTGGTATTACGGCAAGTGTCCTGTAAATTTGACAAAGTTTAACTAATTACTGCAAAATTTATTAATGAGATTGGTGTGAAATTTGATTGAGTATTATTAAAAGTTATTCATTTAGACGTCAATTCAGACGTCAATTCTCAACCGTTTTCCATGTAATTTTGCAGGCACCATCGGCTGGTATTACGGCAAGTGTCCTGTAAATTTGGTAAAGTTTGATAAATTACTGCAAAATTTATTAATGAGATTGTTGTGAAATTTGATTGAGTATTATTAAAAGTTATTTTTTTAGACGTCAATACAGACGTCAATTCTCAACCGTTTTCCATGTAGTTTTGCAGGCAACATTGGCTGTTATTAGCTTGGTGTGAAATTTGATTGACTATTATTAAAAGTTATTCATTTAGACGTCAATACAGACGTCAATTCTCAACCGTTTTCCATGTAGTTTTGCAGGCAACATTGGCGGTTATTACGGCAACTTCCCTGTAAATTTGGCGAAGTTTGATTAATTACTGCAAAAGTTATTAATGAAGTTGGTTTGAAATTTGATTGAGTATTATTAAAAGTTATTCATTTAGACGTCAATTCAGACGTCAATTCTCAACCGTTTTCGATGTAGTTTTGCAGGCACCATCGGCTGGTATTACGGCAATTTTCGTGTAGATATGGCGAAGTTTGATTAATTATTGCAGAAGTTATTAATGAGCTTGGTGTGAAATTTGATTGACTATTATTAAAAGTTATTCATTTAGACGTCAATTCAGACGTCAATTCTCATCCGTTTTCCATGTAGTGTTGCAGGAAACATTGGCTGTTATTGCGGCAACTGCCCTGTAAATTTGGCGAAGTTTGATTAATTACTGCAAAAGTTATTAATGAGGTTGGTTTGAAATTTGATTGAGTATTATTAGAAGTTATTCATTTAGACGTCAATTCAGACGTCAATTCTCAACCGTTTTTCATGTAATTTTGCAGGCACCATCTGCTGGTATTACGGCAAGTGCCCTGTAAATTTGGCAAAAATTGATTAATTACTGCAAAAGTTATTAATGAGATTGGTGTGAAATTTGATTGAGTATTATTAAAAGTTATTCATTTAGACGTCAATTCAGACGTCAATTCTCAACCGTTTTCCATGTAATTTTGCAGGCACCATCGGCTGGTATTACGGCAAGTGTCCTGTAAATTTGGCAAAGTTTGATTAATTACTGCAAAATTTATTAATGAGATTGGTGTGAAATTTGATTGAGTATTAATAAAAGTTATTCATTTAGACGTCAATTCAGACGTCAATTCTCAACCGTTTTTGATGTAGTTTTGCAGGCACCATCGGCTGTTATTACGGCAACTTCCCTGTAAATTTGGCGAAGTTTGATTAATTACTGCAAAAGTTATTAATGAGGTTGGTTTGAAATTTGATTGAGTATTATTAAAAGTTATTCATTTAGACGTCAATTCAGACGTCAATTCTCAAACGTTTTCGGTGTAGTTTTGCAGGCACCATCGGCTGTTATTACGGCAACTTCCCTATAATTTTGGCGAAGTTTGATTAATTACTGCAAAAGTTATTAATGAGATTGGTGTGAAATTTGATTGAGTATTATTAAAAGTTGTTCATTTAGACGTCAATTCAGTCGTCAATTCTCAACCGTTTTCCATGTAATTTTGCAGGCACCATCGGCTGGTATTACGGCAAGTGTCCTGTAAATTTGACAAAGTTTAACTAATTACTGCAAAATTTATTAATGAGATTGGTGTGAAATTTGATTGAGTATTATTAAAAGTTATTCATTTAGACGTCAATTCAGACGTCAATTCTCAACCGTTTTCCATGTAATTTTGCAGGCACCATCGGCTGGTATTACGGCAAGTGTCCTGTAAATTTGGTAAAGTTTGATAAATTACTGCAAAATTTATTAATGAGATTGTTGTGAAATTTGATTGAGTATTATTAAAAGTTATTCATTTAGACGTCAATACAGACGTCAATTCTCAACCGTTTTCCATGTAGTTTTGCAGGCAACATTGGCTGTTATTAGCTTGGTGTGAAATTTGATTGACTATTATTAAAAGTTATTCATTTAGACGTCAATACAGACGTCAATTCTCAACCGTTTTCCATGTAGTTTTGCAGGCAACATTGGCGGTTATTACGGCAACTTCCCTGTAAATTTGGCGAAGTTTGATTAATTACTGCAAAAGTTATTAATGAAGTTGGTTTGAAATTTGATTGAGTATTATTAAAAGTTATTCATTTAGACGTCAATTCAGACGTCAATTCTCAACCGTTTTCGATGTAGTTTTGCAGGCACCATCGGCTGGTATTACGGCAATTTTCGTGTAGATATGGCGAAGTTTGATTAATTATTGCAGAAGTTATTAATGAGCTTGGTGTGAAATTTGATTGACTATTATTAAAAGTTATTCATTTAGACGTCAATTCAGACGTCAATTCTCATCCGTTTTCCATGTAGTGTTGCAGGAAACATTGGCTGTTATTGCGGCAACTGCCCTGTAAATTTGGCGAAGTTTGATTAATTACTGCAAAAGTTATTAATGAGGTTGGTTTGAAATTTGATTGAGTATTATTAGAAGTTATTCATTTAGACGTCAATTCAGACGTCAATTCTCAACCGTTTTTCATGTAATTTTGCAGGCACCATCTGCTGGTATTACGGCAAGTGCCCTGTAAATTTGGCAAAGTTTGATTAATTACTGCAAAAGTTATTAATGAGATTGGTGTGAAATTTGATTGAGTATTATTAAAAGTTATTCATTTAGACGTCAATTCAGACGTCAATTCTCAACCGTTTTCCATGTAATTTTGCAGGCACCATCGGCTGGTATTACGGCAAGTGTCCTGTAAATTTGGCAAAGTTTGATTAATTACTGCAAAATTTATTAATGAGATTGTTGTGAAATTTGATTGAGTATTATTAAAAGTTATTCATTTAGACGTCAATTCAGACGTCAATTCTCAACCGTTTTCGATGTAGTTTTGCAGTCACCATCGGCTGGTATTACGGCAACTTCCCTGTACATTTGGCGAAGTTTGATTAATTATTGCAAAAGTTATTAATGAGCTTGGTGTGAAATTTGATTGACTATTATTAAAAGTTATTCATTTAGACGTCAATTCAGACGTCAATTCTAAACCGTTGTCCATGTAGTTTTGCAGGCAACATCGGCTGTTATTACGGCAACTTCCCTGTAAATTTGGCGAAGTTTGATTAATTACTGCATAAGTTATTTATGAGATTGGTGCGAAATTTGCTTGAGTATTACTAAAAGTTATTCATTTAGACGTTAATTCAGACGTCAATTCTTAACTGTTTTCCATGTAGTTTTGCAGGCACCATCGGCTGGTATAACGGCAACTTCCCTGTAAATTTGGCGAAGTTTGATTAATTACTGCAGAAGTTATTAATGAGCTTGGTGTGAAATTTGATTGACTATTATTAAAAGTTATTCATTTAGACGTCAATTCAGACGTCAATTCTCATCCGTTTTCCATGTAGTGTTGCAGGAAACATTGGCTGTTATTACGGCAACTTCCCTGTAAATTTGGCGATGTTTGATTAATTACTGCAAAAGTTATTAATGAGGTTGGTTTGAAATTTGCTTGAGTATTATTAGAAGTTATTCATTTAGACGTCAATTCAGACGTCAATTCTTAACTGTTTTCCATGTAGTTTTGCAGGCACCATCGGCTGGTATTACGGCAACATCCGTGTAGATTTGGCGAAGTTTGATTAATTATTGCAGAAGTTATTAATGAGCTTGGTGTGAAATTTGATTGACTATTAATAAAAGTTATTCATTTAGACGTCAATTCAGACGTCAATTCTCATCCGTTTTCCATGTAGTTTTGCAGGCAACATTGGCTGTTATTACGGCAACTTCCTTGTAAATTTGGCGAAGTTTGATTAATTACTGCAAAAGTTATTAATGAGGTTGGTTTGAAATTTGATTGAGTATTATTAAAAGTTATTCATTTAGACGTCAATTCAGACGTCAATTCTCAACCGTTTTCGGTGTAGTTTTGCAGGCACCATCGGCTGGTATTACGGCAACTTCCCTGTAAATTTGGCGAAGTTTGATTAATTACTGCAAAAGTTATTAATGAGATTGGTGTGAAATTTGATTGAGTATTATTAAAAGTTACTCATTTAGACGTCAATTCAGACGTCAATTCTCAACCGTTTTTGATGTAGTTTTGCAGGCACCATCGGCTGGTATTACGGCAACTTCCCTGTAAATTTGGCGAAGTTTGAATAATTACTGCAAAAGTTATTAATGAGATTGGTGTGAAATTTGATTG
Organism: Flabesymbios commensalis; assembly: GCA_964017125.1. NCBI lineage: Eukaryota > Metazoa > Annelida > Polychaeta > Terebellida > Flabelligeridae > Flabesymbios > Flabesymbios commensalis. Next base: position 5,855 of record CAXHKU010000510.1, read on the forward strand.
AGTATTATTAAAAGTTACTCATTTAGACGTCAATTCAGACGTCAATTCTCAGCCGTTTTCGATGTAGTTTTGCAGGCACCATCGGCTGGTATTACGGCAACTTCCCTGTAAATTTGGCGAAGTTTGATTAATTACTGCAGAAATTATTAATGAGCTTGGTGTGAAATTTGATTGACTATTATTAAAAGTCATTCATTTAGACGTCAATTCAGACTTTAATTCTCAACCGTTTTCCATGTAGTTTTGCAGGCAACATTGGCTGTTATTACGGCAACTTCCCTGTAAATTAGGCGAAGTTTGATTAATTATTGCAGAAATTATTAATGAGCTTGGTGTGAAATTTGATTGACTATTATTAAAAGTTTTTCATTTAGACGTCAATTCAGACAGCAATTCTCAACCGTTTTCCATGTAGTTTTGCAGGCAACATCGGTTGTTATTACGGCAACTTCCCTGTAAATTTGGCGAAGTTTGATTAATTACTGCATAAGTTATTAATGAGATTGGTGCGAAATTTGCTTGAGTATTACTAAAAGTTATTCATTTAGACGTTAATTCAGACGTCAATTCTTAACTGTTTTCAATGTAGTTTTGCTGGCACCATCGGCTGGTATTACGGCAACTTCCCTGTAAATTTGGCGAAGTTTGATTAATTATTGCAGAAGTTATTATTGAGCTTGGTGTGAAATTTGATTGACTATTATTAAAAGTTATTCATTTGGACGTCAATTCAGACGTCAATTCTCATCCGTTTTCCATGTAGTGTTGCAGGAAACATTGGCTGTTATTACGTCGACTTCCCTGTAAATTTGGCGAAGTTTGATTAATTACTGCAAAAGTTATTAATGAGGTTGGTTTGAAATTTGATTGAGTATTATTAGAAGTTATTCATTTAGACGTCAATTCAGACGTCAATTCTCAACCGTTTTCGATGTAGTTTTGCAGGCACCATCGGCTGGTATTACGGCAACTTCCCTGTAAATTTGGCGAAGTGTGAATAATTACTGCAAAAGTTATTAATGAGATTGGTGTGAAATTTGATTGAGTATTATTAAAAATTATTCATTTAGACGTCAATTCAGACGTCAATTCTCAACCGTTTTCCATGTAATTTTGCAGGCACCATCGGCTGGTATTACGGCAAGTGTCCTGTAAATTTGGCAAAGTTTGATAAATTACTGCAAAATTTATTAATGAGATTGTTGTGAAATTTGATTGAGTATTATTAAAAGTTATTCATTTAGACGTCAATTCAGACGTCAATTCTCAACCGTTTTCGGTGTAGTTTTGCAGGCACCATCGGCTGGTATTACGGCAACTTCCCTGTAAATTTGGCGAAGTTTGATTAATTACTGCAAAAGTTATTAATGAGATTGGTGTGAAATTTGATTGAGTATTATTAAAAGTTATTCATTTAGACGTCAATTCAGTCGTCAATTCTCAACCGTTTTCCATGTAATTTTGCAGGCACCATCGGCTGGTATTACGGCAAGTGTCCTGTAAATTTGGCGAAGTTTAACTAATTACTGCAAAATTTATTATTGAGATTGGTGTGAAATTTGATTGAGTATTAATAAAAGTTATTCATTTAGACGTCAATTCAGACGTCAATTCTCAACCGTTTTCGATGTAGTTTTGCAGGCACCATCGGCTGGTATTACGGCAATTTTCGTGTAGATATGGCGAAGTTTGATTAATTATTGCAGAAGTTATTAATGAGCTTGGTGTGAAATTTGATTGACTATTATTAAAAGTTATTCATTTAGACGTCAATTCAGACGTCAATTCTCATCCGTTTTCCATGTAGTGTTGCAGGAAACATTGGCTGTTATTGCGGCAACTGCCCTGTAAATTTGGCGAAGTTTGATTAATTACTGCAAAAGTTATTAATGAGGTTGGTTTGAAATTTGATTGAGTATTATTAGAAGTTATTCATTTAGACGTCAATTCAGACGTCAATTCTCAACCGTTTTTCATGTAATTTTGCAGGCACCATCTGCTGGTATTACGGCAAGTGCCCTGTAAATTTGGCAAAGTTTGATTAATTACTGCAAAAGTTATTAATGAGATTGGTGTGAAATTTGATTGAGTATTATTAAAAGTTATTCATTTAGACGTCAATTCAGACGTCAATTCTCAACCGTTTTCCATGTAATTTTGCAGGCACCATCGGCTGGTATTACGGCAAGTGTCCTGTAAATTTGGCAAAGTTTGATTAATTACTGCAAAATTTATTAATGAGATTGTTGTGAAATTTGATTGAGTATTATTAAAAGTTATTCATTTAGACGTCAATTCAGACGTCAATTCTCAACCGTTTTCGATGTAGTTTTGCAGTCACCATCGGCTGGTATTATGGCAACTTCCCTGTACATTTGGCGAAGTTTGATTAATTATTGCAAAAGTTATTAATGAGCTTGGTGTGAAATTTGATTGACTATTATTAAAAGTTATTCATTTAGACGTCAATTCAGACGTCAATTCTAAACCGTTGTCCATGTAGTTTTGCAGGCAACATCGGCTGTTATTACGGCAACTTCCCTGTAAATTTGGCGAAGTTTGATTAATTACTGCATAAGTTATTTATGAGATTGGTGCGAAATTTGCTTGAGTATTACTAAAAGTTATTCATTTAGACGTTAATTCAGACGTCAATTCTTAACTGTTTTCCATGTAGTTTTGCAGGCACCATCGGCTGGTATAACGGCAACTTCCCTGTAAATTTGGCGAAGTTTGATTAATTACTGCAGAAGTTATTAATGAGCTTGGTGTGAAATTTGATTGACTATTATTAAAAGTTATTCATTTAGACGTCAATTCAGACGTCAATTCTCATCCGTTTTCCATGTAGTGTTGCAGGAAACATTGGCTGTTATTACGGCAACTTCCCTGTAAATTTGGCGATGTTTGATTAATTACTGCAAAAGTTATTAATGAGGTTGGTTTGAAATTTGCTTGAGTATTATTAGAAGTTATTCATTTAGACGTCAATTCAGACGTCAATTCTTAACTGTTTTCCATGTAGTTTTGCAGGCACCATCGGCTGGTATTACGGCAACATCCGTGTAGATTTGGCGAAGTTTGATTAATTATTGCAGAAGTTATTAATGAGCTTGGTGTGAAATTTGATTGACTATTAATAAAAGTTATTCATTTAGACGTCAATTCAGACTTTAATTCTCAACCGTTTTCCATGTAGTTTTGCAGGCAACATTGGCTGTTATTACGGCAACTTCCCTGTAAATTAGGCGAAGTTTGATTAATTATTCCAGAAATTATTAATGAGCTTGGTGTGAAATTTGATTGACTATTATTAAAAGTTTTTCATTTAGACGTCAATTCAGACAGCAATTCTCAACCGTTTTCCATGTAGTTTTGCAGGCAACATCGGTTGTTATTACGGCAACTTCCCTGTAAATTTGGCGAAGTTTGATTAATTACTGCATAAGTTATTAATGAGATTGGTGCGAAATTTGCTTGAGTATTACTAAAAGTTATTCATTTAGACGTTAATTCAGACGTCAATTCTTAACTGTTTTCCATGTAGTTTTGCAGGCACCATCGGCTGGTATTACGGCAACTTCCCTGTAAATTTGGCGAAGTTTGATTAATTATTGCAGAAGTTATTATTGAGCTTGGTGTGAAATTTGATTGACTATTATTAAAAGTTATTCATTTGGACGTCAATTCAGACGTCAATTCTCATCCGTTTTCCATGTAGTGTTGCAGGAAACATTGGCTGTTATTACGTCGACTTCCCTGTAAATTTGGCGAAGTTTGATTAATTACTGCAAAAGTTATTAATGAGGTTGGTTTGAAATTTGATTGAGTATTATTAGAAGTTATTCATTTAGACGTCAATTCAGACGTCAATTCTCAACCGTTTTCGATGTAGTTTTGCAGGCACCATCGGCTGGTATTACGGCAACTTCCCTGTAAATTTGGCGAAGTGTGAATAATTACTGCAAAAGTTATTAATGAGATTGGTGTGAAATTTGATTGAGTATTATTAAAAATTATTCATTTAGACGTCAATTCAGACGTCAATTCTCAACCGTTTTCCATGTAATTTTGCAGGCACCATCGGCTGGTATTACGGCAAGTGTCCTGTAAATTTGGCAAAGTTTGATAAATTACTGCAAAATTTATTAATGAGATTGTTGTGAAATTTGATTGAGTATTATTAAAAGTTATTCATTTAGACGTCAATTCAGACGTCAATTCTCAACCGTTTTCGGTGTAGTTTTGCAGGCACCATCGGCTGGTATTACGGCAACTTCCCTGTAAATTTGGCGAAGTTTGATTAATTACTGCAAAAGTTATTAATGAGATTGGTGTGAAATTTGATTGAGTATTATTAAAAGTTATTCATTTAGACGTCAATTCAGTCGTCAATTCTCAACCGTTTTCCATGTAATTTTGCAGGCACCATCGGCTGGTATTACGGCAAGTGTCCTGTAAATTTGGCGAAGTTTAACTAATTACTGCAAAATTTATTATTGAGATTGGTGTGAAATTTGATTGAGTATTAATAAAAGTTATTCATTTAGACGTCAATTCAGACGTCAATTCTCAACCGTTTTCGATGTAGTTTTGCAGGCACCATCGGCTGGTATTACGGCAACTTCCCTGTAAATTTGGCGAAGTTTGATTAATTATTGCAGAAATTATTAATGAGCTTGGTGTGAGATTTGATTGACTATTATTAAAAGCTATTCATTTAGACGTCAATTCAGACGTCAATTCTCAACCGTTTTCCATGTAGTTTTGCAGGCAACATTGGCTGTTATTACGGCAACTTCCCTGTAAATTTGGCGAAGTCTAATTAATTACTGCAAAAGTTATTAATGAAGTTGGTTTGAAATTTGATTGAGTATTATTAAAAGTTATTCATTTAGACGTCAATTCAGACGTCAATTCTCAACCGTTTTCGATGTAGTTTTGCAGGCACCATCGGCTGGTATTACGGCAACTTCCCTGTAAATTTGGCTAAGTTTGAATAATTACTGCAAAAGTTATTAATGAGATTGGTGTGAAATTTGATTGAGTATTATTAAAAGTTATTCATTTAGACGTCAATTCAGACGTCAATTCTCATCCGTTTTCCATGTAGTGTTGCAGGAAACATTGGCTGTTATTACGGCGACTTCCCTGTAAATTTGGCGAAGTTTGATTAATTACTGCAAAAGTTATTAATGAGGTTGGTTTGAAATTTGATTGAGTATTATTAGAAGTTATTCATTTAGACGTCAATTCAGACGTCAATTCTCAGCCGTTTTCGATGTAGTTTTGCAGGCACCATCGGCTGGTATTACGGCAACTTCCCTGTAAATTTGGCGAAGTTTGAATAATTACTGCAAAAGTTATTAATGAGATTGGTGTGAAATTTGATTGAGTATTATTAAAAGTTATTCATTTAGACGTCAATTCAGACGTCAATTCTCAACCGTTTTCCATGTAATTTTGCAGGCACCATCGGCTGGTATTACGGCAAGTGTCCTGTAAATTTGGCAAAGTTTGATAAATTACTGCAAAATTTATTAATGAGATTGTTGTGAAATTTGATTGAGTATTATTAAAAGTTATTCATTTAGACGTCAATTCAGACGTCAATTCTCAACCGTTTTCGGTGTAGCTTTGCAGGCACCATCGGCTGGTATTACGGCAACTTCCCTGTAAATTTGGCGAAGTTTGATTAATTACTGCAAAAGTTATTAATGAGATTGGTGTGATATTTGATTGAGTATTATTAAAAGTTATTCATTTAGACGTCAATTCAGTCGTCAATTCTCAACCGTTTTCCATGTAATTTTGCAGGCACCATCGGCTGGTATTACGGCAAGTGTCCTGTAAATTTGGCGAAGTTTAACTAATTACTGCAAAATTTATTAATGAGATTGGTGTGAAATTTGATTGAGTATTATTAAAAGTTATTCATTTAGACGTCAATTCAGACGTCAATTCTCAACCGTTTTCCATGTAATTTTGCAGGCACCATCGGCTGGTATTACGGCAAGTGTCCTGTAAATTTGGCAAAGTTTGATAAATTACGGCAAAATTTATTAATGAGATTGTTGTGAAATTTGATTGAGTATTATTAAAAGTTATTCATTTAGACGTCAATTCAGACGTCAATTCTCAAACGTTTTCGATGTAGTTTTGCAGTCACCATCGGCTGGTATTACGGCAACTTCCCTGTAAATTTGGCGAAGTTTGATTAATTATTGCAGAAATTATTAATGAGCTTGGTGTGAGATTTGATTGACTATTATTAAAAGCTATTCATTTAGACGTCAATTCAGACGTCAATTCTCAACCGTTTTCCATGTAGTTTTGCAGGCAACATTGGCTGTTATTACGGCAACTTCCCTGTAAATTTGGCGAAGTTTGATTAATTACTGCAAAAGTTATTAATGAAGTTGGTTTGAAATTTGATTGAGTATTATTAAAAGTTATTCATTTAGACGTCAATTCAGACGTCAATTCTCAACCGTTTTCGATGTAGTTTTGCAGGCACCATCGGCTGGTATTACGGCAACTTCCCTGTAAATTTGGCGAAGTTTGAATAATTACTGCAAAAGTTATTAATGAGATTGGTGTGAAATTTGATTGAGTATTATTAAAAGTTATTCATTTAGACGTCAATTCAGACGTCAATTCTCAACCGTTTTCCATGTAATTTTGCAGGCACCATCGGCTGGTATTACGGCAAGTGTCCTGTAAATTTGGCAAAGTTTGATAAATTACTGCAAAATTTATTAATGAGATTGTTGTGAAATTTGATTGAGTATTATTAAAAGTTATTCATTTAGACGTCAATTCAGACGTCAATTCTCAACCGTTTTCCATGTAGTTTTGCAGGCAACATTGGCTGTTATTACGGCAACTTCCCAGTAAATTCGGCGAAGTTTGATTAATTATTGCAGAAATTATTAATGAGCTTGGTGTGAAATTTGATTGACTATTATTAAAAGTTATTCATTTAGACGTCAATTCAGACGTCAATTCTCAATCGTTTTCCATGTAGTTTTGCAGGCAACATCGGCTTTTATTACGACAACTTCCCTGTAAATTTGGCGAAGTTTGATTAATTACTGCATAAGTTATTAATGAGATTGGTGCGAAATTTGCTTGAGTATTATTAAAAGTTATTCATTTAGACGTCAATTCAGACGTCAATTCTTAACTGTTTTTCATGTAGTTTTGCAGGCACCATCGGCTGGTATTACGGCAACTTCCGTGTAGATTTGGCGAAGTTTGATTAATTATTGCAGAAGCTATTAATGAGCTTGGTGTGAAATTTGATTGACTATTAATAAAAGTTATTCATTTAGACGTCAATTCAGACGTCAATTCTCATCCGTTATTCCATGTAGTTTTGCAGACAACATTGGCTGTTATTACGGCAACTTCCTTGTAAATTTGGCGAAGTTTGATTAATTACTGCAAAAGTTATTAATGAGGTTGGTTGGAAATTTGATTGAGTATTATTAAAAGTTATTCATTTAGACGTCAATGCAGACGTCAATTCTCAACCGTTTTCGGTGTAGTTTTGCAGGCACCATCGGCTGGTATTACGGCAACTTCCCTGTAAATTTGGCGAAGTTTGATTAATTACTGCAAAAGTTATAATTGAGATTGGTGTGAAATTTGATTGAGTATTATTAAAAGTTATTCATTTAGACGTCAATTCAGTCGTCAATTCTCAACCGTTTTCCATGTAATTTTGCAGGCACCATCGGCTGGTATTACGGCAAGTGTCCTGTAAATTTGGCGAAGTTTAACTAATTACTGCAAAATTTATTATTGAGATTGGTGTGAAATTTGATTGAGTATTAATAAAAGTTATTCATTTAGACGTCAATTCAGACGTCAATTCTCAACCGTTTTCGATGTAGTTTTGCAGGCACCATCGGCTGGTATTACGGCAACTTCCCTGTAAATTTGGCGAAGTTTGATTAATTATTGCAGAAATTATTAATGAGCTTGGTGTGAGATTTGATTGACTATTATTAAAAGCTATTCATTTAGACGTCAATTCAGACGTCAATTCTCAACCGTTTTCCATGTAGTTTTGCAGGCAACATTGGCTGTTATTACGGCAACTTCCCTGTAAATTTGGCGAAGTCTAATTAATTACTGCAAAAGTTATTAATGAAGTTGGTTTGAAATTTGATTGAGTATTATTAAAAGTTATTCATTTAGACGTCAATTCAGACGTCAATTCTCAACCGTTTTCGATGTAGTTTTGCAGGCACCATCGGCTGGTATTACGGCAACTTCCCTGTAAATTTGGCGAAGTTTGAATAATTACTGCAAAAGTTATTAATGAGATTGGTGTGAAGTTTGATTGAGTATTATTAAAAGTTATTCATTTAGACGTCAATTCAGACGTCAATTCTCATCCGTTTTCCATGTAGTGTTGCAGGAAACATTGGCTGTTATTACGGCGACTTCCCTGTAAATTTGGCGAAGTTTGATTAATTACTGCAAAAGTTATTAATGAGGTTGGTTTGAAATTTGATTGAGTATTATTAGAAGTTATTCATTTAGACGTCAATTCAGACGTCAATTCTCAGCCGTTTTCGATGTAGTTTTGCAGGCACCATCGGCTGGTATTACGGCAACTTCCCTGTAAATTTGGCGAAGTTTGAATAATTACTGCAAAAGTTATTAATGAGATTGGTGTGAAATTTGATTGAGTATTATTAAAAAGTTATTCATTTAGACGTCAATTCAGACGTCAATTCTCAACCGTTTTCCATGTAATTTTGCAGGCACCATCGGCTGGTATTACGGCAAGTGTCCTGTAAATTTGGCAAAGTTGATAAATTACTGCAAAATTTATTAATGAGATTGTTGTGAAATTTGATTGAGTATTATTAAAAGTTATTCATTTAGACGTCAATTCAGACGTCAATTCTCAACCGTTTTCGGTGTAGCTTTGCAGGCACCATCGGCTGGTATTACGGCAACTTCCCTGTAAATTTGGCGAAGTTTGATTAATTACTGCAAAAGTTATTAATGAGATTGGTGTGATATTTGATTGAGTATTATTAAAAGTTATTCATTTAGACGTCAATTCAGTCGTCAATTCTCAACCGTTTTCCATGTAATTTTGCAGGCACCATCGGCTGGTATTACGGCAAGTGTCCTGTAAATTTGGCGAAGTTTAACTAATTACTGCAAAATTTATTAATGAGATTGGTGTGAAATTTGATTGAGTATTATTAAAAGTTATTCATTTAGACGTCAATTAAGACGTCAATTCTCAACCGTTTTCCATGTAATTTTGCAGGCACCATCGGCTGGTATTACGGCAAGTGTCCTGTAAATTTGGCAAAGTTTGATAAATTACGGCAAAATTTATTAATGAGATTGTTGTGAAATTTGATTGAGTATTATTAAAAGTTATTCATTTAGACGTCAATTCAGACGTCAATTCTCAAACGTTTTTCGATGTAGTTTTGCAGTCACCATCGGCTGGTATTACGGCAACTTCCCTGTAAATTTGGCGAAGTTTGATTAATTATTGCAGAAATTATTAATGAGCTTGGTGTGAGATTTGATTGACTATTATTAAAAGCTATTCATTTAGACGTCAATTCAGACGTCAATTCTCAACCGTTTTCCATGTAGTTTTGCAGGCAACATTGGCTGTTATTACGGCAACTTCCCTGTAAATTTGGCGAAGTTTGATTAATTACTGCAAAAGTTATTAATGAAGTTGGTTTGAAATTTGATTGAGTATTATTAAAAGTTATTCATTTAGACGTCAATTCAGACGTCAATTCTCAACCGTTTTCGATGTAGTTTTGCAGGCACCATCGGCTGGTATTACGGCAACTTCCCTGTAAATTTGGCGAAGTTTGAATAATTACTGCAAAAGTTATTAATGAGATTGGTGTGAAATTTGATTGAGTATTATTAAAAGTTATTCATTTAGACGTCAATTCAGACGTCAATTCTCAACCGTTTTCCATGTAATTTTGCAGGCACCATCGGCTGGTATTACGGCAAGTGTCCTGTAAATTTGGCAAAGTTTGATAAATTACTGCAAAATTTATTAATGAGATTGTTGTGAAATTTGATTGAGTATTATTAAAAGTTATTCATTTAGACGTCAATTCAGACGTCAATTCTCAACCGTTTTCCATGTAGTTTTGCAGGCAACATTGGCTGTTATTACGGCAACTTCCCAGTAAATTCGGCGAAGTTTGATTAATTATTGCAGAAATTATTAATGAGCTTGGTGTGAAATTTGATTGACTATTATTAAAAGTTATTCATTTAGACGTCAATTCAGACGTCAATTCTCAATCGTTTTCCATGTAGTTTTGCAGGCAACATCGGCTTTTATTACGACAACTTCCCTGTAAATTTGGCGAAGTTTGATTAATTACTGCATAAGTTATTAATGAGATTGGTGCGAAATTTGCTTGAGTATTATTAAAAGTTATTCATTTAGACGTCAATTCAGACGTCAATTCTTAACTGTTTTTCATGTAGTTTTGCAGGCACCATCGGCTGGTATTACGGCAACTTCCGTGTAGATTTGGCGAAGTTTGATTAATTATTGCAGAAGCTATTAATGAGCTTGGTGTGAAATTTGATTGACTATTAATAAAAGTTATTCATTTAGACGTCAATTCAGACGTCAATTCTCATCCGTTATTCCATGTAGTTTTGCAGACAACATTGGCTGTTATTACGGCAACTTCCTTGTAAATTTGGCGAAGTTTGATTAATTACTGCAAAAGTTATTAATGAGGTTGGTTGGAAATTTGATTGAGTATTATTAAAAGTTATTCATTTAGACGTCAATGCAGACGTCAATTCTCAACCGTTTTCGGTGTAGTTTTGCAGGCACCATCGGCTGGTATTACGGCAACTTCCCTGTAAATTTGGCGAAGTTTGATTAATTACTGCAAAAGTTATAATTGAGATTGGTGTGAAATTTGATTGAGTATTATTAAAAGTTATTCATTTAGACGTCAATTCAGACGTCAATTCTCAACCGTTTTCGATGTAGTTTTGCAGGCACCATCGGCTGGTATTACGGCAACTTCCCTGTAAATTTGGCGAAGTTTGAATAATTACTGCAAAAGTTATTAATGAGATTGGTGTGAAATTTGATTTAGTATTATTAAAAGTTATTCATTTAGACGTCAATTCAGACGTCAATTCTCAACCGTTTTCCATGTAATTTTGCACGCACCATCGGCTGGTATTACGGCAAGTGTCCTGTAAATTTGGCAAAGTTTGATAAATTACTGCAAAATTTATTAATGAGATTGTTGTGAAATTTGATTGAGTATTATTAAAAGTTATTCATTTAGACGTCAATTCAGACGTCAATTCTCAACCGTTTTCCATGTAGTTTTGCAGGCAACATTGGCTTTTATTACGACAACTTCCCAGTAAATTCGGCGAAGTTTGATTAATTATTGCAGAAATTATTAATGAGCTTGGTGTGAGATTTGATTGACTCTTATTAAAAGTTATTCATTTAGACGTCAATTCAGACGTCAATTCTCAACCGTTTTCGATGTAGTTTTGCAGGCACCATCGGCTGGTATTACGGCAACTTCCCTGTAAATTTGGCGAAGTTTGAATAATTACTGCAAAAGTTATTAATGAGATTGGTGTGAAATTTGATTTAGTATTATTAAAAGTTATTCATTTAGACGTCAATTCAGACGTCAATTCTCAACCGTTTTCCATGTTATTTGGCAGGCACCATCGGCTGGTATTACGGCAAGTGTCCTGTAAATTTGGTAAAGTTTGATAAATTACTGCAAAATTTATTAATGAGATTGTTGTGAAATTTGATTGAGTATTATTAAAAGTTATTCATTTAGACGTCAATTCAGACGTCAATTCTCAAACGTTTTCGATGTAGTTTTGCAGTCACCATCGGCTGGTATTACGGCAACTTCCCTGTAAATTTGGCGAAGTTTGATTAATTATTGCAGAAATTATAAATGAGCTTGGTGTGAGATTTGATTGACTCTTATTAAAAGCTATTCATTTAGACGTCAATTCAGACGTCAATTCTCAACCGTTTTCGATGTAGTTTTGCAGGCACCATCGGCTGGTATTTCGGCAACTTCCCTGTAAATTTGGCGAAGTTTGAATAATTACTGCAAAAGTTATTAATGAGATCGATGTGAAATTTGATTGAGTATTATTAAAAGTTATTCATTTAGACGTCAATTCAGACGTCAATTCTCAACCGTTTTCCATGTAATTTTGCAGGCACCATCGGCTGTTATTACGGCAACTTCCCTGTAAATTTGGCGAAGTTTGATTAATTACTGCAAAAGTTATTAATGAGGTTGGTTTGAAATTTGATTGAGTATTATTAAAAGTTATTCATTTAGACGTCAATTCAGACGTCAATTCTCAAACGTTTTCGGTGTAGTTTTGCAGGCACCATCGGCTGTTATTACGGCAACTTCCCTATAATTTTGGCGAAGTTTGATTAATTACTGCAAAAGTTATTAATGAGATTGGTGTGAAATTTGATTGAGTATTATTAAAAGTTGTTCATTTAGACGTCAATTCAGTCGTCAATTCTCAACCGTTTTCCATGTAATTTTGCAGGCACCATCGGCTGGTATTACGGCAAGTGTCCTGTAAATTTGACAAAGTTTAACTAATTACTGCAAAATTTATTAATGAGATTGTTGTGAAATTTGATTGAGTATTATTAAAAGTTATTCATTTAGACGTCAATTCAGACGTCAATTCTCAACCGTTTTCCATGTAATTTTGCAGGCACCATCGGCTGGTATTACGGCAAGTGTCCTGTAAAATTGGTAAAGTTTGATAAATTACTGCAAAATTTATTAATGAGATTGTTGTGAAATTTGATTGAGTATTATTAAAAGTTATTCATTTAGACGTCAATACAGACGTCAATTCTCAACCGTTTTCCATGTAGTTTTGCAGGCAACATTGGCTGTTATTAGCTTGGTGTGAAATTTGATTGACTATTATTAAAAGTTATTCATTTAGACGTCAATACAGACGTCAATTCTCAACCGTTTTCCATGTAGTTTTGCAGGCAACATTGGCGGTTATTACGGCAACTTCCCTGTAAATTTGGCGAAGTTTGATTAATTACTGCAAAAGTTATTAATGAAGTTGGTTTGAAATTTGATTGAGTATTATTAAAAGTTATTCATTTAGACGTCAATTCAGACGTCAATTCTCAACCGTTTTCGATGTAGTTTTGCAGGCACCATCGGCTGGTATTACGGCAATTTTCGTGTAGATATGGCGAAGTTTGATTAATTATTGCAGAAGTTATTAATGAGCTTGGTGTGAAATTTGATTGACTATTATTAAAAGTTATTCATTTAGACGTCAATTCAGACGTCAATTCTCATCCGTTTTCCATGTAGTGTTGCAGGAAACATTGGCTGTTATTGCGGCAACTGCCCTGTAAATTTGGCGAAGTTTGATTAATTACTGCAAAAGTTATTAATGAAGTTGGTTTGAAATTTGATTGAGTATTATTAAAAGTTATTCATTTAGACGTCAATTCAGACGTCAATTCTCAACCGTTTTCGATGTAGTTTTGCAGGCACCATCGGCTGGTATTACGGCAATTTTCGTGTAGATATGGCGAAGTTTGATTAATTACTGCAAAAGTTATTAATGAGGTTGGTTTGAAATTTGATTGAGTATTATTAGAAGTTATTCATTTAGACGTCAATTCAGACGTCAATTCTCAACCGTTTTTCATGTAATTTTGCAGGCACCATCTGCTGGTATTACGGCAAGTGCCCTGTAAATTTGGCAAAGTTTGATTAATTACTGCAAAAGTTATTAATGAGATTGGTGTGAAATTTGATTGAGTATTATTAAAAGTTATTCATTTAGACGTCAATTCAGACGTCAATTCTCAACCGTTTTAAATGTAATTTTGCAGGCACCATCAGCTGGTATTACGGCAAGTGTCCTGTAAATTTGGCAAAGTTTGATTAATTACTGCAAAATTTATTAATGAGATTGGTGTGAAATTTGATTGAGTATTAATAAAAGTTATTCATTTAGACGTCAATTCAGACGTCAATTCTCAACCGTTTTTGATGTAGTTTTGCAGGCACCATCGGCTGTTATTACGGCAACTTCCCTGTAAATTTGGCGAAGTTTGATTAATTACTGCAAAAGTTATTAATGAGGTTGGTTTGAAATTTGATTGAGTATTATTAAAAGTTATTCATTTAGACGTCAATTCAGACGTCAATTCTCAAACGTTTTCGGTGTAGTTTTGCAGGCACCATCGGCTGTTATTACGGCAACTTCCCTATAATTTTGGCGAAGTTTGATTAATTACTGCAAAAGTTATTAATGAGATTGGTGTGAAATTTGATTGAGTATTATTAAAAGTTGTTCATTTAGACGTCAATTCAGTCGTCAATTCTCAACCGTTTTCCATGTAATTTTGCAGGCACCATCGGCTGGTATTACGGCAAGTGTCCTGTAAATTTGACAAAGTTTAACTAATTACTGCAAAATTTATTAATGAGATTGGTGTGAAATTTGATTGAGTATTATTAAAAGTTATTCATTTAGACGTCAATTCAGACGTCAATTCTCAACCGTTTTCCATGTAATTTTGCAGGCACCATCGGCTGGTATTACGGCAAGTGTCCTGTAAATTTGGTAAAGTTTGATAAATTACTGCAAAATTTATTAATGAGATTGTTGTGAAATTTGATTGAGTATTATTAAAAGTTATTCATTTAGACGTCAATACAGACGTCAATTCTCAACCGTTTTCCATGTAGTTTTGCAGGCAACATTGGCTGTTATTAGCTTGGTGTGAAATTTGATTGACTATTATTAAAAGTTATTCATTTAGACGTCAATACAGACGTCAATTCTCAACCGTTTTCCATGTAGTTTTGCAGGCAACATTGGCGGTTATTACGGCAACTTCCCTGTAAATTTGGCGAAGTTTGATTAATTACTGCAAAAGTTATTAATGAAGTTGGTTTGAAATTTGATTGAGTATTATTAAAAGTTATTCATTTAGACGTCAATTCAGACGTCAATTCTCAACCGTTTTCGATGTAGTTTTGCAGGCACCATCGGCTGGTATTACGGCAATTTTCGTGTAGATATGGCGAAGTTTGATTAATTATTGCAGAAGTTATTAATGAGCTTGGTGTGAAATTTGATTGACTATTATTAAAAGTTATTCATTTAGACGTCAATTCAGACGTCAATTCTCATCCGTTTTCCATGTAGTGTTGCAGGAAACATTGGCTGTTATTGCGGCAACTGCCCTGTAAATTTGGCGAAGTTTGATTAATTACTGCAAAAGTTATTAATGAGGTTGGTTTGAAATTTGATTGAGTATTATTAGAAGTTATTCATTTAGACGTCAATTCAGACGTCAATTCTCAACCGTTTTTCATGTAATTTTGCAGGCACCATCTGCTGGTATTACGGCAAGTGCCCTGTAAATTTGGCAAAGTTTGATTAATTACTGCAAAAGTTATTAATGAGATTGGTGTGAAATTTGATTGAGTATTATTAAAAGTTATTCATTTAGACGTCAATTCAGACGTCAATTCTCAACCGTTTTCCATGTAATTTTGCAGGTACCATCGGCTGGTATTACGGCAAGTGTCCTGTAAATTTGGCAAAGTTTGATTAATTACTGCAAAATTTATTAATGAGATTGTTGTGAAATTTGATTGAGTATTATTAAAAGTTATTCATTTAGACGTCAATTCAGACGTCAATTCTCAACCGTTTTCGATGTAGTTTTGCAGTCACCATCGGCTGGTATTACGGCAACTTCCCTGTAAATTTGGCGAAGTTTGATTAATTATTGCAGAAATTATAAATGAGCTTGGTGTGAGATTTGATTGACTCTTATTAAAAGCTATTCATTTAGACGTCAATTCAGACGTCAATTCTCAACCGTTTTCGATGTAGTTTTGCAGGCACCATCGGCTGGTATTACGGCAACTTCCCTGTAAATTTGGCGAAGTTTGAATAATTACTGCAAAAGTTATTAATGACATTGGTGTGAAATTTGATTTAGTATTATTAAAAGTTATTCTTTTAGACGTCAATTCAGACGTCAATTCTCAACCGTTTTCCATGTAATTTTGCATGCACCATCGGCTGGTATTACGGCAAGTGTCCTGTAAATTTGGCAAAGTTTGATAAATTACTGCAAAATTTATTAATGAGATTGTTGTGAAATTTGATTGAGTATTATTAAAAGTTATTTATTTAGACGTCAATTCAGACGTCAATTCTCAAACGTTTTCGATGTAGTTTTGCAGTTACCATCGGCTGGTATTACGGCAACTTCCCTGTGAATTTGGCGAAGTTTGATTAATTATTGCAGAAATTATTAATGAGCTTGGTGTGAAATTTGATTGACTATTATTAAAAGTGATTCATTTAGACGTCAATTCAGACGTCAATTCTCAACCGTTTTCCATGTAGTTTTGCAGGCAACATCGACTGGTATTACGGCAAGTGTCCTGTAAATTCGGCAAAGTTTGATAAATTACTGCAAAATTTATTAATGAGATTGTTGTGAAATTTGATTGAGTATTATTAAAAGTTATTCATTTAGACGTCAATTCAGACGTCAATTCTCAACCGTTTTCCATGTAGTTTTGCAGGCAACATTGGCTGTTATTACGACAACTTCCCAGTAAATTCGGCGAAGTTTGATTAATTATTGCAGAAATTATTAATGAGCTTGGTGTGAAATTTGATTGACTATTATTAAAAGTTATTCATTTAGAC
This sequence comes from Flabesymbios commensalis, assembly GCA_964017125.1. Taxonomy (NCBI): domain Eukaryota; kingdom Metazoa; phylum Annelida; class Polychaeta; order Terebellida; family Flabelligeridae; genus Flabesymbios; species Flabesymbios commensalis. The sequence continues at coordinate 22,646 of CAXHKU010000510.1, forward strand.
GTCAATTCAGACGTCAATTCTCAATCGTTTTCCATGTAGTTTTGCAGGCAACATCGGCTTTTATTACGGCAACTTCCCTGTAAATTTGGCGAAGTTTGATTAATTACTGCATAAGTTATTAATGAGATTGGTGCGAAATTTGCTTGAGTATTATTAAAAGTTATTCATTTAGACGTCAATTCAGACGTCAATTCTTAACTGTTTTTCATGTAGTTTTGCAGGCACCATCGGCTGGTATTACGGCAACTTCCGTGTAGATTTGGCGAAGTTTGATTAATTATTGCAGAAGCTATTAATGAGCTTGGTGTGAAATTTGATTGACTATTAATAAAAGTTATTCATTTAGACGTCAATTCAGACGTCAATTCTCATCCGTTATTCCATGTAGTTTTGCAGGCAACATTGGCTGTTATTACGGCAACTTCCTTGTAAATTTGGCGAAGTTTGATTAATTACTGCAAAAGTTATTAATGAGGTTGGTTTGAAATTTGATTGAGTATTATTAAAAGTTATTCATTTAGACGTCAATTCAGACGTCAATTCTCAACCGTTTTCGGTGTAGTTTTGCAGGCACCATAGGCTGGTATTACGGCAACTTCCCTGTAAATTTGGCGAAGTTTGATTAATTACTGCAAAAGTTATTAATGAGATTGGTGTGAAATTTGATTGAGTATTATTAAAAGTTATTCATTTAGACGTCAATTCAGACGTCAATTCTCAACCGTTTTCGATGTAGTTTTGCAGGCACCATCGGCTGGTATTACGGCAACTTCCCTGTAAATTTGGCGAAGTTTGAATAATTACTGCAAAAGTTATTAATGAGATTGGTGTGAAATTTGATTTAGTATTATTAAAAGTTATTCATTTAGACGTCAATTCAGACGTCAATTCTCAACCGTTTTCCATGTTATTTGGCAGGCACCATCGGCTGGTATTACGGCAAGTGTCCTGTAAATTTGGTAAAGTTTGATAAATTACTGCAAAATTTATTAATGAGATTGTTGTGAAATTTGATTGAGTATTATTAAAAGTTATTCATTTAGACGTCAATTCAGACGTCAATTCTCAAACGTTTTCGATGTAGTTTTGCAGTCACCATCGGCTGGTATTACGGCAACTTCCCTGTAAATTTGGCGAAGTTTGATTAATTATTGCAGAAATTATTAATGAGCTTGGTGTGAGATTTGATTGACTCTTATTAAAAGCTATTCATTTAGACGTCAATTCAGACGTCAATTCTCAACCGTTTTCGATGTAGTTTTGCAGGCACCATCGGCTGGTATTACGGCAACTTCCCTGTAAATTTGGCGAAGTTTGAATAATTACTGCAAAAGTTATTAATGAGATCGATGTGAAATTTGATTGAGTATTATTAAAAGTTATTCATTTAGACGTCAATTCAGACGTCAATTCTCAACCGTTTTCCATGTAATTTTGCAGGCACCATCGGCTGTTATACGGCAACTTCCCTGTAAATTTGGCGAAGTTTGATTAATTACTGCAAAAGTTATTAATGGAGGTTGGTTTGAAATTTGATTGAGTATTATTAAAAGTTATTCATTTAGACGTCAATTCAGACGTCAATTCTCAAACGTTTTCGGTGTAGTTTTGCAGGCACCATCGGATGTTATTACGGCAACTTCCCTATAATTTTGGCGAAGTTTGATTAATTACTGCAAAAGTTATTAATGAAATTGGTGTGAAATTTGATTGAGTATTATTAAAAGTTGTTCATTTAGACGTCAATTCAGTCGTCAATTCTCAACCGTTTTCCATGTAATTTTGCAGGCACCATCGGCTGGTATTACGGCAAGTGTCCTGTAAATTTGACAAAGTTTAACTAATTACTGCAAAATTTATTAATGAGATTGGTGTGAAATTTGATTGAGTATTATTAAAAGTTATTCATTTAGACGTCAATTCAGACGTCAATTCTCAACCGTTTTCCATGTAATTTTGCAGGCACCATCGGCTGGTATTACGGCAAGTGTCCTGTAAATTTGGTAAAGTTTGATAAATTACTGCAAAATTTATTAATGAGATTGTTGTGAAATTTGATTGAGTATTATTAAAAGTTATTTTTTTAGACGTCAATACAGACGTCAATTCTCAACCGTTTTCCATGTAGTTTTGCAGGCAACATTGGCTGTTATTAGCTTGGTGTGAAATTTGATTGACTATTATTAAAAGTTATTCATTTAGACGTCAATACAGACGTCAATTCTCAACCGTTTTCCATGTAGTTTTGCAGGCAACATTGGCGGTTATTACGGCAACTTCCCTGTAAATTTGGCGAAGTTTGATTAATTACTGCAAAAGTTATTAATGAAGTTGGTTTGAAATTTGATTGAGTATTATTAAAAGTTATTCATTTAGACGTCAATTCAGACGTCAATTCTCAACCGTTTTCGATGTAGTTTTGCAGGCACCATCGGCTGGTATTACGGCAATTTTCGTGTAGATATGGCGAAGTTTGATTAATTATTGCAGAAGTTATTAATGAGCTTGGTGTGAAATTTGATTGACTATTATTAAAAGTTATTCATTTAGACGTCAATTCAGACGTCAATTCTCATCCGTTTTCCATGTAGTGTTGCAGGAAACATTGGCTGTTATTGCGGCAACTGCCCTGTAAATTTGGCGAAGTTTGATTAATTACTGCAAAAGTTATTAATGAGGTTGGTTTGAAATTTGATTGAGTATTATTAGAAGTTATTCATTTAGACGTCAATTCAGACGTCAATTCTCAACCGTTTTTCATGTAATTTTGCAGGCACCATCTGCTGGTATTACGGCAAGTGCCCTGTAAATTTGGCAAAAATTGATTAATTACTGCAAAAGTTATTAATGAGATTGGTGTGAAATTTGATTGAGTATTATTAAAAGTTATTCATTTAGACGTCAATTCAGACGTCAATTCTCAACCGTTTTCCATGTAATTTTGCAGGCACCATCGGCTGGTATTACGGCAAGTGTCCTGTAAATTTGGCAAAGTTTGATTAATTACTGCAAAATTTATTAATGAGATTGGTGTGAAATTTGATTGAGTATTAATAAAAGTTATTCATTTAGACGTCAATTCAGACGTCAATTCTCAACCGTTTTTGATGTAGTTTTGCAGGCACCATCGGCTGTTATTACGGCAACTTCCCTGTAAATTTGGCGAAGTTTGATTAATTACTGCAAAAGTTATTAATGAGGTTGGTTTGAAATTTGATTGAGTATTATTAAAAGTTATTCATTTAGACGTCAATTCAGACGTCAATTCTCAAACGTTTTCGGTGTAGTTTTGCAGGCACCATCGGCTGTTATTACGGCAACTTCCCTATAATTTTGGCGAAGTTTGATTAATTACTGCAAAAGTTATTAATGAGATTGGTGTGAAATTTGATTGAGTATTATTAAAAGTTGTTCATTTAGACGTCAATTCAGTCGTCAATTCTCAACCGTTTTCCATGTAATTTTGCAGGCACCATCGGCTGGTATTACGGCAAGTGTCCTGTAAATTTGACAAAGTTTAACTAATTACTGCAAAATTTATTAATGAGATTGGTGTGAAATTTGATTGAGTATTATTAAAAGTTATTCATTTAGACGTCAATTCAGACGTCAATTCTCAACCGTTTTCCATGTAATTTTGCAGGCACCATCGGCTGGTATTACGGCAAGTGTCCTGTAAATTTGGTAAAGTTTGATAAATTACTGCAAAATTTATTAATGAGATTGTTGTGAAATTTGATTGAGTATTATTAAAAGTTATTCATTTAGACGTCAATACAGACGTCAATTCTCAACCGTTTTCCATGTAGTTTTGCAGGCAACATTGGCTGTTATTAGCTTGGTGTGAAATTTGATTGACTATTATTAAAAGTTATTCATTTAGACGTCAATACAGACGTCAATTCTCAACCGTTTTCCATGTAGTTTTGCAGGCAACATTGGCGGTTATTACGGCAACTTCCCTGTAAATTTGGCGAAGTTTGATTAATTACTGCAAAAGTTATTAATGAAGTTGGTTTGAAATTTGATTGAGTATTATTAAAAGTTATTCATTTAGACGTCAATTCAGACGTCAATTCTCAACCGTTTTCGATGTAGTTTTGCAGGCACCATCGGCTGGTATTACGGCAATTTTCGTGTAGATATGGCGAAGTTTGATTAATTATTGCAGAAGTTATTAATGAGCTTGGTGTGAAATTTGATTGACTATTATTAAAAGTTATTCATTTAGACGTCAATTCAGACGTCAATTCTCATCCGTTTTCCATGTAGTGTTGCAGGAAACATTGGCTGTTATTGCGGCAACTGCCCTGTAAATTTGGCGAAGTTTGATTAATTACTGCAAAAGTTATTAATGAGGTTGGTTTGAAATTTGATTGAGTATTATTAGAAGTTATTCATTTAGACGTCAATTCAGACGTCAATTCTCAACCGTTTTTCATGTAATTTTGCAGGCACCATCTGCTGGTATTACGGCAAGTGCCCTGTAAATTTGGCAAAGTTTGATTAATTACTGCAAAAGTTATTAATGAGATTGGTGTGAAATTTGATTGAGTATTATTAAAAGTTATTCATTTAGACGTCAATTCAGACGTCAATTCTCAACCGTTTTCCATGTAATTTTGCAGGCACCATCGGCTGGTATTACGGCAAGTGTCCTGTAAATTTGGCAAAGTTTGATTAATTACTGCAAAATTTATTAATGAGATTGTTGTGAAATTTGATTGAGTATTATTAAAAGTTATTCATTTAGACGTCAATTCAGACGTCAATTCTCAACCGTTTTCGATGTAGTTTTGCAGTCACCATCGGCTGGTATTACGGCAACTTCCCTGTACATTTGGCGAAGTTTGATTAATTATTGCAAAAGTTATTAATGAGCTTGGTGTGAAATTTGATTGACTATTATTAAAAGTTATTCATTTAGACGTCAATTCAGACGTCAATTCTAAACCGTTGTCCATGTAGTTTTGCAGGCAACATCGGCTGTTATTACGGCAACTTCCCTGTAAATTTGGCGAAGTTTGATTAATTACTGCATAAGTTATTTATGAGATTGGTGCGAAATTTGCTTGAGTATTACTAAAAGTTATTCATTTAGACGTTAATTCAGACGTCAATTCTTAACTGTTTTCCATGTAGTTTTGCAGGCACCATCGGCTGGTATAACGGCAACTTCCCTGTAAATTTGGCGAAGTTTGATTAATTACTGCAGAAGTTATTAATGAGCTTGGTGTGAAATTTGATTGACTATTATTAAAAGTTATTCATTTAGACGTCAATTCAGACGTCAATTCTCATCCGTTTTCCATGTAGTGTTGCAGGAAACATTGGCTGTTATTACGGCAACTTCCCTGTAAATTTGGCGATGTTTGATTAATTACTGCAAAAGTTATTAATGAGGTTGGTTTGAAATTTGCTTGAGTATTATTAGAAGTTATTCATTTAGACGTCAATTCAGACGTCAATTCTTAACTGTTTTCCATGTAGTTTTGCAGGCACCATCGGCTGGTATTACGGCAACATCCGTGTAGATTTGGCGAAGTTTGATTAATTATTGCAGAAGTTATTAATGAGCTTGGTGTGAAATTTGATTGACTATTAATAAAAGTTATTCATTTAGACGTCAATTCAGACGTCAATTCTCATCCGTTTTCCATGTAGTTTTGCAGGCAACATTGGCTGTTATTACGGCAACTTCCTTGTAAATTTGGCGAAGTTTGATTAATTACTGCAAAAGTTATTAATGAGGTTGGTTTGAAATTTGATTGAGTATTATTAAAAGTTATTCATTTAGACGTCAATTCAGACGTCAATTCTCAACCGTTTTCGGTGTAGTTTTGCAGGCACCATCGGCTGGTATTACGGCAACTTCCCTGTAAATTTGGCGAAGTTTGATTAATTACTGCAAAAGTTATTAATGAGATTGGTGTGAAATTTGATTGAGTATTATTAAAAGTTACTCATTTAGACGTCAATTCAGACGTCAATTCTCAACCGTTTTTGATGTAGTTTTGCAGGCACCATCGGCTGGTATTACGGCAACTTCCCTGTAAATTTGGCGAAGTTTGAATAATTACTGCAAAAGTTATTAATGAGATTGGTGTGAAATTTGATTGAGTATTATTAAAAGTTACTCATTTAGACGTCAATTCAGACGTCAATTCTCAACCGTTTTCCATGTAATTTTGCAGGCACCATCGGCTGGTATTACGGCAACTGCCCTGTAATTTTGGCGACGTTTGATTATTTACTGCAAAAGTTAATAATGAGATTGGTGTGAAATTTGATTGAGTATTATTAAAAGTTATTCATTTAGACGTCAATTCAGACGTCAATTCTCAACCGTTCTCGATGTAGTTTTGCAGGCACCATCGGCTGGTATTACGGCAACTTCCGTGTGAATTTGGCAAAGTTTGATTAATTATTGCAGAAATTATAATGAGCTTGGTGTGAAATTTAATTGACTATTATTAAAAGTTACTCATTTAGACGTCAATTCAGACGTCAATTCTCAACCGTTTTCCATGTAGTGTTGCAGGCAACATTGGCTGTTATTACGGCAACTTCCCTGTAAATTTGGCGAAGTTTGATTATTTACTGCAAAAGTTATTAATGAGATTGGTGTGAAATTTGATTGAGTATTATTAAAAGTTATTTATTTAGACGTCAATTCAGACGTCAATTCTCAACCGTTATCCATGTAATTTTGGCAGGCACCATCGGCTAGTATTACGGCAACTTAAGTGTGAGTTTGGCGAAGTTTGCTTAATTACTGCAAAATTTATTAATGAGATTGGTGTGAAATTTGATTGAGTATTATTAAAAGTTATTCATTTAGACGTCAATTCAGACGTCAATTCTCAACCGTTTTCCATGTAATTTTGCAGGCACCATCGGCTGGTATTACGGCAACTTCTGTGTGAATTTGGCGAAGTTTGATTAAAGGGACTGGCCCAGGCTAAAATCATCAAAAAATCGGTGATTTTATTTCGGGTTCTTAATATGACCATATGATGAAACATGTACATAGACTAGAACTGCAAATTTTTATAATTTTTGTGCAGCGCATTCATCAGTTAGACTAGATATAGAGACGAAATTCCCGCATTTCCTATTTTTGACATGGTTGTCAATAATTAGAAATCAGGAATTTCGTCTCTATATCTAGCCTAACTGGTGAATGCGCAGCACAAAAAATATAAAAAATTGCAGTTCTAGTCTATGTACATGTTTACATCATATGGTCACATTAAGAACCCGAAATAAAATCACCGATTTTTTGATGATTTTAGCGTGGGCCAGTACCTTTAATTATTGCAGAAGTTATTAAGGAGCTTGGTGTGAAATTTGATTGACTATTATTAAAAGTTATTCATTTAGACGTCAATTCAGACGTCAATTCTCAACCGTTTTCCATGTGGTTTTGCAGGCACCATCGGCTGGTATTACGGCAACTTTCGTGTAAATTTGGCGAAGTTTGCTTATTTACTGCAAAAGTTATTAATGAGCTTGGTGTGAAATTTGATTGAGTATTATTAAAAGTTATTCATTTAGACGTCAATTCAGACGTCAATTCTCAACCGTTTTTCATGTAGTTTTGCAGGCAACAATGGCTGTTCTTACGGCAACTTCTCTGTAAATTTGGCGAAGTTTGATTAATTACTGCAAAAGTTATTAATGAGATTGGTGTGAAATTTGATTGAGTATTACTAAAAGTTATTCATTTAGACGTCAATTCAGACGTCAATTCTCAACTGTTTTCCATGTAATTTTGCAGGCACCATCGGCTGGTATTACGGCAACTTCCGTGTGAATTTGGCGAAGTTTGATTAATTATTGCAGAAGTTATTAATGAGCTTGGTGTGAAATTTGATTGACTATTATTAAAAGTTATTCATTTAGACGTCAATTCAGAAGTCAATTCTCATCCGTTTTCCATGTAGTGTTGCAGGCAACATTGGCTGTTATTACGGCAACTTCCCTGTAAATTTGGCGAAGCTTGATTAATTACTGCAAAAGTTATTAATGAGATTGGTGTGAAATTTGATTGAGTATTATTAAAAGTTATTCATTTAGACGTCAATTCAGACGTCGATTCTCAACCGTTTTCCATGTAATTTTGCAGGCACCATCGGCTAGTATTACGGCAACTGCCCTGTAAATTTGGCGGAGTTTGATTAATTACTGCAAAAGTTATTAATGAGATTGGTTTGAAAATTGATTGAGTATTATTAAAAGTTATTCATTTAGACGTCAATTCAGACGTCAATTCTCAACCGTTCTCGATGTAGTTTTGCAGGCACCATCGGCTGGTATTACGGCAACTTCCGTGTGAATTTGGCAAAGTTTGATTAATTATTGCAGAATTTATAATGAGCTTGGAGTGAAATTTAATTGACTATTATTAAAAGTTATTCATTTAGACGTCAATTCAGACGTCAATTCTCAACCGTTTTCCATGTAGTGTTGCAGGCAACATTGGCTGTTATTACGGCAACTTCCCTGTAAATTTGGCGAAGTTTGATTATTTACTGCAAAAGTTATTAATGAGATTGGTGTGAAATTTGATCGAGTATTATTAAAAGTTATTCATTTAGACGTCAATTCAGACGTCAATTCTCAACCGTTTTCCATGTAATTTTGCAGGCACCATCGGCTGGTATTACGGCAACTGCCCTGTAATTTTGGCGACGTTTGATTATTTACTGCAAAAGTTAATAATGAGATTGGTGTGAAATTTGATTGAGTATTATTAAAAGTTATTCATTTAGACGTCAATTCAGACGTCAATTCTCAACCGTTCTCGATGTAGTTTTGCAGGCACCATCGGCTGGTATTACGGCAACTTCCGTGTGAATTTGGCAAAGTTTGATTAATTATTGCAGAATTTATAATGAGCTTGGTGTGAAATTTAATTGACTATTATTAAAAGTTACTCATTTAGACGTCAATTCAGACGTCAATTCTCAACCGTTTTCCATGTAGTGTTGCAGGCAACATTGGCTGTTATTACGGCAACTTCCCTGTAAATTTGGCGAAGTTTGATTATTTACTGCAAAAGTTATTAATGAGATTGGTGTGAAATTTGATCGAGTATTATTAAAAGTTATTCATTTAGACGTCAATTCAGACGTCAATTCTCAACCGTTTTCCATGTAATTTTGCAGGCACCATCGGCTGGTATTACGGCAACTGCCCTGTAAATTTGGCGACGTTTGATTATTTACTGCAAAAGTTAATAATGAGATTGGTGTGAAATTTGATTGAGTGTTATTAAAAGTTATTCATTTAGACGTCAATTCAGACGTCAATTCTCAACCGTTTTCCATGTAGTGTTGCAGGCAACATTGGCTGTTTTTACGGCAACTTCCCTGTAAATTTGGCGAAGTTTGATTACTTACTGCAAAAGTTATTAATGAGATTGGTGTGAAATTTGACTGAGTATTATTAAAAGTTATTCATTTAGACGTCAATTCAGACGTCAATTCTCAACCGTTTTCCATGTAATTTTGCAGGCACCATCGGCTGGTATTACGGCAACTGCCCTGTAAATTTGGCGACGTTTGATTATTTACTGCAAAAGCTTTTAATGAGATTGGTGTGAAATTTGATTGAGTATTATTAAAAGTTATTCATTTAGACGTTAATTCAGACGTCAATTCTCAACCGTTTGCCATGTAGTTTTGCAGGCAACATCGGCTGTTATTACGGCAACTTCCCTGTATATTTGGCTAAGTTTGATTAATTACTGCATAAGTTATTAATTAATGAGATTGGTGTGAAATTTGATTGAGTATTATAAAAAGTTATTCTTTTAGATGTCAATTCAGACGTCAATTCTCAACCGTTTTCCATCTAGTTTTGCAGGCAACATCGGCTGTTATTATGGCAACTTCCCTGTAAATTTGGCAAAGTTTGAATAATTACTGCATAAGTTATTAATGAGATTGGTGTGAAATTTGATTGAGTATTATTAAAAGTTATTCATTTAGACGTCAATTCAGACGTCAATTCTCAACCGTTTTCCATGTAGTTTCGCAGGCAACATCGACTGTTATTACGGCAACTTCCCTGTAAATTTGGCTATGTTTGATTAATTACTGCATAAGCTATTAATGAGATTGGTGTGAAATTTGGTTGAGTATTAATAAAAGTTATTCATTTAGACGTCAATTCTGACGTCAATTCTCAACCGTTTTCCATGTAGTTTTGCAGGCGTCATCGGCTGTTATTACGGCAACTTCCCTGTAAATTTGGCTAAGTTTGATTAATTACTGCATAAGTTATTAATGAGATTGGTGTGAAATTTGATTGAGTATTATTAAAAGTTATTCATTTAGACGTCAATTCAGACGTCAATTCTCAACCGTTTTCCATCTAGTTTTGCAGGCAAGATCGGCTGTTATTATGGCAACTTCCCTGTAAAATTGGCGAAGTTTGATTAATTACTGCAAAAGTTATTAATGAGCTTGGTGTGAAATTTGATTGAGTATTATTAAAAGTTATTCATTTAGACGTCAATTCAGACGTCAATTCTCAACTGTTTTCCATGTAGTTTTGCAGGCAACATTGGCTGTTCTTACGGCAACTTCTCTGTAAATTTGGCTTAGTTTGATTAATTACTGCATAAGTTATTAATGAGATTGGTGTGAAATTTGATTGAGTATTATTAAAAGTTATTCATTTAGACGTCAATTCAGACGTCAATTCTCAACCGTTTTCCATGTAGTTTTGTAGGCGACATCGGCTGTTATTATGGCAACTTCCCTGTAAATCTGGCGAAGTTTGATTGATGTAAACTTGGCGAAGTTTGATTTATTACTGCCAAAATTATTAAAGAGATTGGTGTGAAATTTGATTGATTATTATTAAAAGTTATTCATTTAGACGTCAATTCAGACGTCAATTTTCAACCGTTTTCCATGTAGTTTTGCAGGCACCATCGGCTGGTATTACGGCAACTTAAGTGTGAGTTTGGCGAAGTTTGCTTAATTACTGCAAAAGTTATTAATCAGCTTGGTGTGAAATTTGATTGAGTCTTATTAAAAGTTATTCATTTAGAAGTCAATTCAGACGTCAATTCTCAACCGTTTTCCATGTAGTGTTGCAGGCAACATTGGCTGTTATTACGTCAACTTCCCTGTAAATTTGGCGAAGTTTGATTAATTACTGCAAAAGTTATTAATGAGATTGGTGTGAAATTTGATTGAGTATTATTAAAAGTTATTCATTTAGACGTCAATTCAGACGTAAATTCTCAACCGTTTTCCATGTAGTTTTGTAGGCGACATCGGCTGTTATTACGGCAACTACCCTGTAAATCTGGCGAAGTTTGATTAATTACTGCAAAAGTTATTAATGAGATTGTTGTGAAATTTGATTGAGTATTATTAAAAGATATTCATTTAGACGTCAATTCAGACGTCAATTCTCAACCGTTTTCCATGTAATTTTGCAGGCACCATCGGCTGGTATTACGGCAACTTCCGTGTGAATTTGGCGAAGTTTGATTAATTATTGCAGAAGTTATTAAGGAGCTTGGTGTGAAATTTGATTGACTATTATTAAAAGTTATTCATTTAGACGTCAATTTAGACGTCAATTCTCAACCGTTTGCCATGTAGTTTTGCAGGCAACATCGGCTGTTATTACGGCAACTTCCCTGTAAATTTGGCTAAGTTTGATTAATTACTGCATAAGTTATTAATTAATGAGATTGGTGTGAAATTTGATTGAGTATTATTAAAAGTTATTCATTTAGATGTCAATTCAGACGTCAATTCTCAACCGTTTTCCATCTAGTTTTGCAGGCAAGATCGGCTGTTATTATGGCAACTTCCCTGTAAATTTGGCAAAGTTTGAATAATTACTGCATAAGTTATTAATGAGATTGGTGTGAAATTTGATTGGGTATTATTAAAAGTTATTCATTTAGACGTCAATTCAGACGTCAATTCTCTCCCGTTTTCCATGTAGTGTTGCAGGCAACATTGGCTGTTATTACGGCAACTTCCCTGTAAATTCGGCGAAGTTTGATTATTTACTGCAAAAGTTATTAATGAGATTGGTGTGAAATTTGATTGAGTATTATTAAAAGTTATTCATTTAGACGTCAATTCAGACGTCAATTCTCAACCGTTATCCATGTAATTTTGCAGGCACCATCGGCTAGTATTACGGCAACTGCCCTGTAAATTTGGCGAAGTTTGATTAATTACTGCAAAAGTTATTAATGAGATTGGTGTGAGATTTGATTGAGTATTATTCAAAGTTATTCATTTAGACGTCAATTCAGACGTCAATTCTCAACCGTTTTCCATGTAGTTTTGTAGGCGTCATCGGCTGTTATTACGGCAACTTCCCTGTAAATTTGGCTTAGTTTGATTAATTACTGCATAAGTTATTAATGAGATTGGTGTGAAATTTGAGTGAGTATTATTAAAAGTTATTCATTTAGACGTCAATTCAGATGTCAATTCTCAACCGTTTTCCATGTAATTTTGCAGGCACCATCGGCTGGTATTACGGCAACTTCCCTGTAAATTCGGCGAAGTTTGATTATTTACTGCAAAAGTTATTAATGAGATTGGTGTGAAATTTGATTGAGTATTATTAAAAGTTATTCATTTAGACGTCAATTCAGACGTCAATTCTCAACCGTTTTCCATGTAGTTTTGCAGGCACCATCGGCTGATATTACGGCAACTTTCGTGTAAATTTGGCGAAGTTTGCTTATTTACTGCAAAAGTTATCAATGAGCTTGGTGTGAAATTTGATTGAGTATTATTAAAAGTTATTCATTTAGACGTAAATTCAGACGTAAATTCTCAACCGTTTTCCATGTAGTTTTGTAGGCGACATCGGCTGTTATTACGGCAACTACCCTGTAAATCTGGCGAAGTTTGATTAATTACTGCAAAAGTTATTAATGAGATTGTTGTGAAATTTGATTGAGTATTATTAAAAGATATTCATTTAGACGTCAATTCAGACGTCAATTCTCAACCGTTTTCCATGTAATTTTGCAGGCACCATCGGCTGGTATTACGGCAACTTCCGTGTGAATTTGGCGAAGTTTGATTAATTATTGCAGAAGTTATTAAGGAGCTTGGTGTGAAATTTGATTGACTATTATTAAAAGTTATTCATTTAGACGTCAATTTAGACGTCAATTCTCAACCGTTTGCCATGTAGTTTTGCAGGCAACATCGGCTGTTATTACGGCAACTTCCCTGTAAATTTGGCTAAGTTTGATTAATTACTGCATAAGTTATTAATTAATGAGATTGGTGTGAAATTTGATTGAGTATTATTAAAAGTTATTCATTTAGATGTCAATTCAGACGTCAATTCTCAACCGTTTTCCATCTAGTTTTGCAGGCAAGATCGGCTGTTATTATGGCAACTTCCCTGTAAATTTGGCAAAGTTTGAATAATTACTGCATAAGTTATTAATGAGATTGGTGTGAAATTTGATTGGGTATTATTAAAAGTTATTCATTTAGACGTCAATTCAGACGTCAATTCTCTCCCGTTTTCCATGTAGTGTTGCAGGCAACATTGGCTGTTATTACGGCATCTTCCCTGTAAATTTGGCGAAGTTTGATTACTTACTGCAAAAGTTATTAATGAGATTGGTGTGAAATTTGAGCGAGTATTATTAAAAGTTATTCATTTAGACGTCAATTCAGACGTCAATTCTCAACCGTTTTCCATGTAATTTTGCAGGCACCATCGGCTGGTATTACGGCAACTGCCCTGTAAAATTTGGCGACGTTTGATTATTTACTGCAAAAGTTATTAATGAGATTGGTGTGAAATTTGATTGAGTATTATTAAAAGTTATTCATTTAGACGTCAATTCAGACGTCAATTCTCAACCGTTTTCCATGTAGTGTTGCAGGCAACATCGGCTGTTTTTACGGCAACTTCCCTGTGAATTTGGCGAAGTTTGATTACTTACTGCAAAAGTTATTAATGAGATGGGTGTGAAATTTGACTGAGTATTATTAAAAGTTATTCATTTAGACGTCAATTCAGACGTCAATTCTCAACCGTTTTCCATGTAATTTTGCAGGCACCATCTCGGCTGGTATTACGGCAACTGCCCTGTAAATTTGGCGACGTTTGATTATTTACTGCAAAAGTTATTAATGAGATTGGTGTGAAATTTGATTGAGTATTATTAAAAGTTATTCATTTAGACGTTAATTCAGACGTCAATTCTCAACCGTTTGCCATGTAGTTTTGCAGGCAACATCGGCTGTTATTACGGCAACTTCCCTGTAAATTTGGCTAAGTTTGATTAATTACTGCATAAGTTATTAATTAATGAGATTGGTGTGAAATTTGATTGAGTATTATTAAAAGTTATTCATTTAGATGTCAATTCAGACGTCAGTTCTCAACCGTTTTCCATCTAGTTTTGCAGGCAACATCGGCTGTTATTATGGCAACTTCCCTGTAAATTTGGCAAAGTTTGAATAATTACTGCATAAGTTATTAATGAGATTGGTGTGAAATTTGATTGAGTATTATTAAAAGTTATTCATTTAGACGTCAATTCAGACGTCAATTCTCTCCCGTTTTCCATGTAGTGTTGCAGGCAACATTGGCTGTTATTACGGCAACTTCCCTGTAAATTCGGCGAAGATTGATTATTTACTGCAAAAGTTATTAATGAGATTGGTGTGAAATTTGATTGAGTATTATTAAAAGTTATTCATTTAGACGTCAATTCAGACGTCAATTCTCAACCGTTATCCATGTAATTTTGCAGGCACCATCGACTGTTATTACGGCAACTGCCCTGTAAATTTGGCTATGTTTGATTAATTACTGCATAAGCTATTAATGAGATTGGTGTGAAATTTGATTGAGCATTATTAAAAGTTATTCACTTAGACGTCAATTCAGACGTCAATTCTCAACCGTTTTCCATGTAGTTTTGTAGGCGTCATCGGCTGTTATTACGGTAACTTCCCTGTAAATTTGGCTAAGTTTGATTAATTACTGCATAAGTTATTAATGAGATTGGTGTGAAATTTGATTGAGTATTATTAAAAGTTATTCATTTAGACGTCAATTCAGACGTCAATTCTCAACCGTTTTCCATGTAGTTTTGTAGGCGACATCGGCTGTTATTATGGCAACTTCCCTGTAAATCTGGCGAAGTTTGATTTATGTAAACTTGGCGAAGTTTGATTTATTACTGCGAAAATTATTAAAGAGATTGGTGTGAAATTTGATTGATTATTATTAAAAGTTATTCATTTAGACGTCAATTCAGACGTCAATTCTCAACTGTTTTCCATGTAGTTTTGCAGGCAACATTGGCTGTTCTTACGGCAACTTCTCTGTAAAATTTGGCTTAGTTTGATTAATTACTGCATAAGTTATTAATGAGATTGGTGTGAAATTTGTTTGAGTATTATTAAAAGTTATTCATTTAGACGTCAATTCAGACGTCAATTCTCAACCGTTTTCCATGTAGTTTTGTAGGCGACATCGGCTGTTATTATGGCAACTTCCCTGTAAATCTGGCGAAGTTTGAATAATGTAAACTTGGCGAAGTTTGATTTATTACTGCCAAAATTATTAAAGAGATTGGTGTGAAATTTGATTGATTATTATTAAAAGTTATTCATTTAGACGTCAATTCAGACGTCAATTCTCAACCGTTTTCCATGTAGTTTTGCAGGCACCATCGGCTGGTATTACGGCAACTTAAGTGTGAGTTTGGCGAAGTTTGCTTAATTACTGCAAAAGTTATTAATCAGCTTGGTGTGAAATTTGATTGAGTCTTATTAAAAGTAATTCATTTAGAAGTCAATTCAGACGTCAATTCTCAACCGTTTTCCATGTAGTGTTGCAGGCAACATTGGCTGTTATTACGTCAACTTCCCTGTAAATTTGGCGAAGTTTGATTAATTACTGCAAAAGTTATTAATGAGATTGGTGTGAAATTTGATTGAGTATTATTAAAAGTTATTCATTTAGACGTCAATTTCAGACGTCAATTCTCAACCGTTTTCCATGTAGTGTTGCAGGCAACATTGGCTGTTATTACGTCAACTTCCCTGTAAAATTGGCGAAGTTTGATTAATTATTGCAGAAGTTATTAAGGAGCTTGGTGTGAAATTTGATTGACTATTATTAAAAGTTATTCATTTAGACGTCAATTTAGACGTCAATTCTCAACCGTTTTCCATGTAGTGTTGCAGGCAACATTGGCTCTTATTACGGCATCTTCCCCTGTAAATTTGGCGAAGTTTGATTACTTACTGCAAAAGTTATTAATGAGATTGGTGTGAAATTTGAGCGAGTATTATTAAAAGTTATTCATTTAGACGTCAATTCAGACGTCAATTCTCAACCGTTTCCCATGTAATTTTGCAGGCACCATCGGCTGGTATTACGGCAACTGCCCTGTAAAATTTGGCGACGTTTGATTATTTACTGCAAAAGTTATTAATGAGATTGGTGTGAAATTTGATTGAGTATTATTAAAAGTTATTCATTTAGACGTCAATTCAGACGTCAATTCTCAACCGTTTTCCATGTAGTGTTGCAGGCAACATCGGCTGTTTTTACGGCAACTTCCCTGTGAATTTGGCGAAGTTTGATTACTTACTGCAAAAGTTATTAATGAGATGGGTGTGAAATTTGACTGAGTATTATTAAAAGTTATTCATTTAGACGTCAATTCAGACGTCAATTCTCAAACCGTTTTCCATGTAATTTTGCAGGCACCATCTCGGCTGGTATTACGGCAACTGCCCTGTAAATTTGGCGACGTTTGATTATTTACTGCAAAAGTTATTAATGAGATTGGTGTGAAATTTGATTGAGTATTATTAAAAGTTATTCATTTAGACGTTAATTCAGACGTCAATTCTCAACCGTTTGCCATGTAGTTTTGCAGGCAACATCGGCTGTTATTACGGCAACTTCCCTGTAAATTTGGCTAAGTTTGATTAATTACTGCATAAGTTATTAATTAATGAGATTGGTGTGAAATTTGATTGAGTATTATTAAAAAGTTATTCATTTAGATGTCAATTCAGACGTCAGTTCTCAACCGTTTTCCATCTAGTTTTGCAGGCAACATCGGCTGTTATTATGGCAACTTCCCTGTAAATTTGGCAAAGTTTGAATAATTACTGCATAAGTTATTAATGAGATTGGTGTGAAATTTGATTGAGTATTATTAAAAGTTATTCATTTAGACGTCAATTCAGACGTCAATTCTCTCCCGTTTTCCATGTAGTGTTGCAGGCAACATTGGCTGTTATTACGGCAACTTCCCTGTAAATTCGGCGAAGATTGATTATTTACTGCAAAAGTTATTAATGAGATTGGTGTGAAATTTGATTGAGTATTATTAAAAGTTATTCATTTAGACGTCAATTCAGACGTCAATTCTCAACCGTTATCCATGTAATTTTGCAGGCACCATCGACTGTTATTACGGCAACTGCCCTGTAAATTTGGCTATGTTTGATTAATTACTGCATAAGCTATTAATGAGATTGGTGTGAAATTTGATTGAGCATTATTAAAAGTTATTCATTTAGACGTCAATTCAGACGTCAATTCTCAACCGTTTTCCATGTAGTTTTGTAGGCGTCATCGGCTGTTATTACGGTAACTTCCCTGTAAATTTGGCTAAGTTTGATTAATTACTGCATAAGTTATTAATGAGATTGGTGTGAAATTTGATTGAGTATTATTAAAAGTTATTCATTTAGACGTCAATTCAGACGTCAATTCTCAACCGTTTTCCATGTAGTTTTGTAGGCGACATCGGCTGTTATTATGGCAACTTCCCTGTAAATCTGGCGAAGTTTGATTTATGTAAACTTGGCGAAGTTTGATTTATTACTGCGAAAATTATTAAAGAGATTGGTGTGAAATTTGATTGATTATTATTTAAAAGTTATTCATTTAGACGTCAATTCAGACGTCAATTCTCAACCGTTTTCCATGTAGTTTTGCAGGCACCATCGGCTGGTATAACGGCAACTTCTGTGTGAATTTGGCGAAGTTTGATTAATTATTGCAGAAGTTATTAAGGAGCTTGGTGTGAAATTTGATTGACTATTATTAAAAGTTATTCATTTAGACGTCAATTTAGACGTCAATTCTCAACCGTTTTCCATGTAGTGTTGCAGGCAACATTGGCTGTTATTACGGCAACTTCCCTGTAAATTTGGCGAAGTTTGATTACTTACTGCGAAAGTTATTAATGAGATTGGTGTGAAATTTGAGTGAGTAATATTAAAAGTTATTCATTTAGACGTCAATTCAGACGTCAATTCTCAACCGTTTTCCATGTAATTTTGCAGGCACCATCGGCTGGTATTACGGCAACTTCCCTGTAAATTTGGCGACGTTTGATTATTTACTGCAAAAGTTATTAATGAGATTGGTGTGAGATTTGATTGAGTATTATTAAAAGTTATTCATTTTAGACGTCAATTCAGACGTCAATTCTCAACCGTTTTCCATGTAGTTTTGCAGGCACCATCGGCTGGTATTACGGCAAACTTTCGTGTAAATTTGGCGAAGTTTGCTTATTTACTGCAAAAGTTATTAATGAGCTTGGTGTGAAATTTGATTGAGTATTATTAAAAGTTATTCATTTAGACGTCAATTCAGACGTCAATTCTCAACTGTTTTCCATGTAGTTTTGCAGGCAACATTGGCTGTTCTTACGCAACTTCTCTGTAAATTTGGCGAAGTTTGATTAATTACTGCAAAAGTTATTAATGAGATTGGTGTGAAATTTGATTGAGTATTATTAAAAGTTATTCATTTAGATGTCAATTCAGACGTCAATTCTCAACCGTTTTCCATCTAGTTTTGCAGGCAACATCGGCTGTTATTATGGCAACTTCCGTGTAAATTTGGCAAAGTTTGAATAATTACTGCATAAGTTATTAATGAGATTGGTGTGAAATTTGATTGAGTATTATTAAAAGTTATTCATTAGACGTCAATTCAGACGTCAATTCTCTCCCGTTTTCCATGTAGTGTTGCAGGCAACATTGGCTGTTATTACGGCAACTTCCCTGTAAATTCGGCGAAGTTTGATTAATTACTGCAAAAGTTATTAATGAGATTGGTGTGAAATTTAATTGAGTATTATTAAAAGTTATTCATTTAGACGTCAATTCAGACGTCAATTCTCAACCGTTTTCCATGTAGTTTCGCAGGCAACATCGACTGTTATTACGGCAACTGCCCTGTAAATTTGGCTATGTTTGATTAATTACTGCATAAGCTATTAATGAGATTGGTGTGAAATTTGATTGAGTATTATTAAAAGTTATTCATTTAGACGTCAATTCAGACGTCAATTCTCAACCGTTTTCCATGTAGTTTTGTAGGCGTCATCGGCTGTTATTACGGCAGCTTCCCTGTAAATTTGGCTAAGTTTGATTAATTACTGCATAAGTTATTAATGAGATTGGTGTGAAATTTGATTGATTATTATTAAAAGTTATTCATTTAGACGTCAATTCAGACGTCAATTCTCAACCGTTTTCCATGTAGTTTTGCAGGCACCATCGGCTGGTATTACGGCAACTTAAGTGTGAGTTTGGCGAAGTTTGCTTAATTATTGCAAAAGTTATTAATCAGCTTGGTGTGAAATTTGATTGAGTCTTATTAAAAGTTATTCATTTAGACGTCAATTCAGACGTCAATTCTCAACCGTTTTCAATGTAGTTTTGCAGGCAACATTGGCTGTTATTACGTCAACTTCCCTGTAAATTTGGCGAAGTTTGATTAATTACTGCAAAAGTTATTAATGAGATTGGTGTGATTGAGTATTATTAAAAGTTATTCATTTAGACGTCAATTCAGACGTCAATTCTCAACCGTTTTCCATGTAATTTTGCAGGCACCATCGGCTGGTATTACGGCAACTTCTGTGTGAATTTGGCGAAGTTTGATTTATTATTGCAGAAGTTATTAAGGAGCTTGGTGTGAAATTTGATTGACTATTATTAAAAGTTATTCATTTAGACGTCAATTTAGACGTCAATTCTCAACCGTTTTCCATGTAGTGTTGCAGGCAACATTGGCTGTTATTACGGCAACTTCCCTGTAAATTTGGCGAAGTTTGATTACTTACTGCAAAAGTTATTAATGAGATTGGTGTGAAATTTGATTGAGTATTATTAAAAGTTATTCATTTAGACGTCAATTCCGACGTCAATTCTCAACTGTTTTCCATGTAATTTTGCAGGCACCATCGGCTGGTATTACGGCAACTTTCGTGTAAATTTGGCAAAGTTTGCTTATTTACTGCAAAAGTTATTAATGAGCTTGATGTGAAATTTGTGAAATTTGATTGAGTATTATTAAAAGTTATTCATGTAGACGTCAATTCAGACGTCAATTCTCAACTGTTTTCCATGTAGTTTTGCAGGCAACATTGGCTGTTCTTATGGCAACTTCTCTGTAAATTTGGCGACGTTTGATTATTTACTGCAAAAGTTATTAATGAGATTGGTGTGAAATTTGATTGAGTATTATTAAAAGTTATTCATTTAGACGTCAATTCAGACGTCAATTCTCAACCGTTTTCCATGTAGTGTTGCAGGCAACATTGGCTGTTTTTACGGCAACTTCCCTGTAAATTTGGCGAAGTTTGATTAC
>CAXHKU010000511.1:0-61233 GCA_964017125.1 Flabesymbios commensalis
CGTCTGAATTGACGTCTAAATGAATAACTTTTAATGATAGTCAATCAAATTTCACACCAAGCTCATTAATAACTTCTGCAATAAATAATCAAACTTCGCCAAATTTACACTTAAGTTGCCGTAATACCAGCCGATGGTGCCTGCAAAACTACATCGAAAACGGTTATGAATTGACGTCTGAATTGACGTCTAAATGAATAACTTTTAATAGTAGTCAATCAAATTTCACACCAAGCTCATTAATAACTTCTGCAATAATTAATCAAACTTTGCCAAATTTACAGGGAAGTTGCCGTAATACCAGCCGATGGTGTCTGCAAAATTACATCGCAAACGGTTGAGAATTGACGTCTGAATTGACGTCTAAATGAATAACTTTTAATAATAGTCAATCAAAAAGTCACACCAAGCTCATTAATAACTTCTGCAATAATTAAATAAACTTCGCCAAATTTACACTTAAGTTGACGTAATACCAGCCGATGGTGCCTGCAAAACTACATGGGAAACAGTTGAGAAGTGACGTCTGAATTGACGTTTAAATGAATAACTTTTAATAATACTCAATCAAATTTCACAACAATCTCTTTAATAATTTTTGCAGTAATAAATCAAACTTCGCAAAGTTTACATTAATCAAACTTCACCAAATTTACAGGGAAGTTGCCGTAATAACAGCCGAAGTTGCCTACAAAACTACATGGAAAACAGTTGAGAATTGACGTCTGAATTAACGTCTAAGTGAATAACTTTTAATGATACTCAATCAAATTTCACACCAATCTCATTAATAACTTTTGCAGTAATTAATCAAACTTCGCCAAATTTACAGGGAAGTTGCCGTAATAACAGCCAATGTTGCCTGCAAAACTACATGGAAAACGGTTGAGAATTGACGTCTGAATAGACGTCTAAATGAATAACTTTTAATAATAGTCAATCAATTTTCACACCAAGCTCATTAATAACTTCTGCAATAATTAATCAAACTTTCGCCAAATTTACACTTAAGTTGCCGTAATACCAGCCGATGGTGTCTGCAAAACTACATCGAAAACGGTTGAGAATTGACGTCTGAATTGACGTCTAAATGAATAACTTTTAATAATACTCAATCACATTTCAAACCAATCTTATTAATAACTTTTGCAGTAATTAATCAAACTTCGCCAAATTTACAGGGAAGTTGGCGTAATACCAGCCGATGGTGCCTGCAAAACTACATGGAAAACAGTTAAGAATTGACGTCTGAATTGACGTCTAAATGAATAACTTTTAATAATACTTAATCAAATTTCACACCAATCTCATTAATAACTTATGCAGTATTTAATCAAACTTTGCCAAATTTACAGGGAAGTTGCCGTAATAAAAGCCGATGTTGCCTGCAAAACTACATGGAAAACGGTTGAGAATTGACGTCTGAATTTACGTCTAAATGAATAACTTTTATTAATACTCAATCGAATTTCACAACAATCTATAATAACTTTTGCAGTCATTAATCAAACTTCGCCAAATTTACAGGGAAGTTGCCGTAATAACAGCCAATGTTGCCTGCAAAAATACATGGAAAACGGTTGAGAATTGACGTCTGAATAGCCGTCTAAATGAATAACTTTTAATAATAGTCAATCAATTTTCACACCAAGCTCATTATTAACTTCTGCAATAATTAATCAAACTTCGCCAAATTTACACTTAAGTCGCTGTAATACCAGCCGATGGTGCCTGCAAAACTAGATTGAAAACGGTTGAGAATTGACGTCTGAATTGACGTCTTAATGAATTACTTTTAATAATACTCAATCACATTTCAAACCAATCTCATTAATAACTTTTGCAGAAATTAATCAAACTTCGCCAAATTTACAGAGAAGTTGCCGTAATAGCAGCCGATGTTGCCTGCAAAACTACATGGAAAACGGTTGAGAATTGACGTCTGAATTGACGTCTAAATGAATAACTTTTAATAATACTCAATCAAATTTCACACCAATCTCATTAATAACTTTTGCAGTAATTAATCAAACTTCGCCAAATTTACAGGAAAGCTGCCGTAATAACAGCCAATGTTGCCTGCAAAACTACATGGAAAACGGTTGAGAATTGACGTCTGAATGACGTCTAAATGATTAACTTTTAATGATAGTCAATCAAATTTCACACCAAGCTCATTAATAACTTCTGCAATAAATAATCAAACTTCGCCAAATTTACACTTAAGTTGCCGTGATACCAGCCGATGGTGCCTGCAAAACTACATCGAAAACGGTTATGAATTGACGTCTGAATTGACGTCTAAATGAATAACTTTTAATAGTAGTCAATCAAATTTCACACCAAGCTCATTAATAACTTCTGCAATAATTAATCAAACTTTGCCAAATTTACAGGGAAGTTGCCGTAATACCAGCCGATGGTGTCTGCAAAATTACACCGCAAACGGTTGAGAATTGACGTCTGAATTGACGTCTAAATGAATAACTTTTAATAATAGTCAATCAAATGTCACACCAAGCTCATTAATAACTTCTGCAATAATTAAATAAACTTCGCCAAATTTACACTTAAGTTGCCGTAATACCAGCCGATGGTGCCTGCAAAACTACATGGGAAACAGTTGAGAAGTGACGTCTGAATTGACGTTTAAATGAATAACTTTTAATAATACTCAATCAAATTTCACAACAATCTCTTTAATAATTTTTGCAGTAATAAATCAAACTTCGCAAAGTTTACATTAATCAAACTTCGCCAAATTTACAGGGAAGTTGCCGTAATAACAGCCGAAGTTGCCTACAAAACTACATGGAAAACATTTGAGAATTGACGTCTGAATTGACGTCTAAGTGAATAACTTTTAATGATACTCAATCAAATTTCACAACAATCTCATTAATAACTTTTGCAGTAATTAATCAAACTTCGCCAAATTTACAGGGAAGTTGCCGTAATACCAGCCGATGGTGCCTGCAAAATTACATGGAAAACGGTTGAGAATTGACGTCTGAATTGACGTCTAAATGAATAACTTTTAATAATACTTAATCAAATTTCACACCAATCTCATTAATAACTTTTGCAGTAATCAATCAAACTTCGCCAAATTTATAGGGAAGTTGCCGTAATAACAGCCAATGTTGCCTGCAAAACTACATGGTAAACGGTTGAGAATTGACGTCTGAATTGACGTATAAATGAATAACTTTTAATAATAGTCAATCAAATTTCACACCAAGCTCATTATTAACTTCTGCAATAATTAATCAAACTTCGCCAAATTTACACTTAAGTCGCCGTAATACCAGCCGATGGTGCCTGCAAAACTAGATCGAAAACGGTTGAGAATTGACGTCTGAATTGACGTCTTAATGAATTACTTTTAATAATACTCAATCACATTTCAAACCAATCTCATTAATAACTTTTGCAGAAATTAATCAAACTTCGCCAAATTTACAGGGAAGTTGCCGTAATAGCAGCCGATGTTGCCTGCAAAACTACATGGAAAACGGTTGAGAATTGACGTCTGAATTGACGTCTAAATGAATAACTTTTAATAATACTCAATCAAATTTCACACCAATCTCATTAATAACTTTTGCAGTAATTAATCAAACTTCGCCAAATTTACAGGAAAGCTGCCGTAATAACAGCCAATGTTGCCTGCAGAACTACATGGAAAATGGTTGAGAATTGACGTCTGAATTGACGTCTAAATGAATAACTTTTAATGATAGTCAATCAAATTTCACACCAAGCTCATTAATAACTTCTGCAATAAATAATCAAACTTCGCCAAATTTACACTTAAGTTGCCGTGATAACAGCCGATGGTGCCTGCAAAACTACATCGAAAACGGTTATGAATTGACGTCTGAATTGACGTCTAAATGAATAACTTTTAATAGTAGTCAATCAAATTTCACACCAAGCTCATTAATAACTTCTGCAATAATTAAATAAACTTCGCCAAATTTACACTTAAGTTGCCGTAATACCAGCCGATGGTGCCTGCAAAACTACATGGGAAACAGCTGAGAAGTGACGTCTGAATTGACGTTTAAATGAATAACTTTTAATAATACTCAATCAAATTTCACAACAATCTCTTTAATAATTTTTGCAGTAATAAATCAAACTTCGCAAAGTTTACATTGATCAAACTTCGCCAAATTTACAGGGAAGTTGCCGTAATAACAGCCGAAGTTGCCTACAAAACTACATGGAAAACAGTTGAGAATTGACGTCTGAATTAACGTCTAAGTGAATAACTTTTGATGATACTCAATCAAATTTCACACCAATCTCATTAATAACTTTTGCAGTAATTAATCAAACTTCGCCAAATTTACAGGGAAGTTGCCGTAATAACAGCCGATGTTGCCTGCAAAACTACATGGAAAACGGTTGAGAATTGACGTCTGAATTGACGTCTAAATGAATAACTTTTAATAATACTCAATCAAATTTCACACCAATCTCATTAATAACTTTTGCAGTAATTAATCAAACGTCGCCAAATTTACAGGACAGCTGCCGTAATAACAGCCAATGTTGCCTGCAAAACTACATGGAAAACGGTTGAGAATTGACGTCTGAATTGACGTTTAAATGAATAACTTTTAATGCCAGTCAATCAAATTTCACACCAAGCTCATTAATAACTTCTGCAATAATTAATCTAACTTCGCCAAATTTACACTTAAGTTGCCGTAATACCAGCCGATGGTGCCTGCAAAACTACATCGAAAACGGTTGAGAATTGACGTCTGAATTGACGTCTAAATGAATAACTTTTAATGATACTCAATCAAATTTCACACCAATCTCATTAATAACTCTTGCAGTAATTAATCAAACTTCGCCAAATTTCCAGGGAAATTGCCGTAATAACAGCCGATGTTGCCTGCAAAACTACATGGAAAACGGTTGAGAATTGACGTCTGAATTGACGTCTAAATGAATAACTTTTAATAATACTCAATCAAATTTCACACCAATCTCATTAATAACTTTTGCAGTAATTAATCAAACTTCGCCAAATTTACAGGACAGCTGCCGTAATAACAGCCGATGTTGCCTGCAAAACTACATGGAAAACGTTTGAGAATTGACGTCTGAATTGACGTCTAAATGAATAACTTTTAATAATACTAAATCAAATTTCACAACAATCTCTTTAATAATTTTTGCAGTAATAAATCAATCTTCGCAAAGTTTACATTAATCAAACTTACCCAAATTTATAGGGAAGTTGCCGTAATAACAGCCGATGGTGCCTGCAAAACTACATCGCAAACGGTTGAGAATTGACGTCTGAATTGACGTCTAAATGAATAATTTTTAATAATTCTCAATCAAATTTCAAACCAACCTCAGTAATAACTTCTGCAATAATTAATCAAACTTCGCCAAATTTACACTTAAGTTGCCGTGATACCAGCCGATGGTGCCTGCAAAACTACATCGAAAACGGTTTAGAATTGACGTCTGAATTGACGTCTAAATAAATAACTTTTAATAGTAGTCAATCAAATTTCACACCAAGCTCATTAATAACATCTGCAATAATTAATCAAACTTCGCCAAATTTACACGGAAGTTGCCGTAATACCAGCCGATGGTGCCTGCAAAACTACATCGCAAACGGTTGAGAATTGACGTCTGAATTGACGTCTAAATGAATAATTTTTAATAATTCTCAATCAAATTTCAAACCAACCTCAGTAATAACTTCTGCAATAATTAATCAAACTTCGCCAAATTTACACTTAAGTTGCCGTGATACCAGCCGATGGTGCCTGCAAAACTACATCGAAAACGGTTTAGAATTGACGTCTGAATTGACGTCTAAATAAATAACTTTTAATAGTAGTCAATCAAATTTCACACCTAGCTCATTAATAACTTCTGCAATAATTAATCAAACTTTGCCAAATTTACACGGAAGCTGCCGTAATACCAGCCGATGGTGCCTGCAAAACTACATCAAAAACGGTTGAGAATTGACGTCTGAATTGACGTCTAAATGAATAACTTTTAATAATACTCAATCAAATTTCAAACCAACCTCAGTAATAACTTCTGCAGTAATTAATCAAACTTCGCCAAATTTACAGGGAAGTTGCCGTAATACCAGCCGATGGTGTCTGCAAAATTACATGGAAAACAGTTGAGAAGTGACGTCTGCATTGACGTTTAAATGAATAACTTTTAATAATACTCAATCAAATTTCACAACAATCTCTTTAATAATTTTTGCAGTAATAAATCAAACTTCGCAAAGTTTACAGTAATCAAACTTCGCCAAATTTACAGGGAAGTTGCCGTAATAACAGCCGATGTTGCCTGCAAAACTACATGGAAAACGGTTGAGAATTGACGTCTGAATTGACGTCTAAATGAATAACTTTTAATAATACTCAATCAAATTTCACACCAATCTCATTAATAACTTTTGCAGTAATTAATCAAACTTCGCCAAATTTACAGGAAAGCTGCCGTAATAACAGCCAATGTTGCCTGCATAACTACATGGAAAACGGTTAAAATTGACGTCTGAATTGACGTCTAAATGAATAACTTCTAATGATAGTCAATCAAATTTCACACCAAGCTCATTAATAACTTCTGCAATAAATAATCAAACTTCGCCAAATTTACACTTAAGTTGCCGTGATACCAGCCGATGGTGCCTGCAAAACTACATCGAAAACGGTTATGAATTGACGTCTGAATTGACGTCTAAATGAATAACTTTTAATAGTAGTCAATCAAATTTCACACCAAGCTCATTAATAACTTCTGCAATAATTAAATAAACTTCGCCAAATTTACACTTAAGTTGCCGTAATACCAGCCGATGGTGCCTGCAAAACTACATGGGAAACAGTTGAGAAGTGACGTCTGAATTGACGTTTAAATGAATAACTTTTAATAATACTCAATCAAATTTCACAACAATCTCTTTAATAATTTTTGCAGTAATAAATCAAACTTCGCAAAGTTTACATTAATCAAACTTCGCCAAATTTACAGGGAAGTTGCCGTAATAACAGCCGAAGTTGCCTACAAAACTACATGGAAAACAGTTGAGAATTGACGTCTGAATTAACGTCTAAGTGAATAACTTTTAATGATACTCAATCAAATTTCACACCAATCTCATTAATAACTCTTGCAGTAATTAATCAAACTTCGCCAAATTTACAGGGAAGTTGCCGTAATAACAGCCGATGTTGCCTGCAAAACTACATGGAAAACGGTTGAGAATTGACGTCTGAATTGACGTCTAAATGATTAACTTTTAATAATACTCAATCAAATTTCACACCAATCTCATTAATAACTTTTGCAGTAATTAATCAAACGTCGCCAAATTTACAGGACAGCTGCCGTAATAACAGCCAATGTTGCCTGCAAAACTACATGGAAAACGGTTGAGAATTGACGTCTGAATTGACGTCTAAATGAATAACTTTTAATGATAGTCAATCAAATTTCACATCAAGCTCATTAATAACTTCTGCAATAATTAATCACACTTCGCCAAATTTACACTTAAGTTGCCGTAATACCAGCCGATGGTGCCTGCAAAACTACATCGAAAACGGTTGAGAATTGACGTCTGAATTGACGTCTAAATGAATAACTTTTAATGATACTCAATCAAATTTCACACCAATCTCATTAATAACTTTTGCAGTAATTAATCAAACTTCGCCAAATTTACAGGGAAGTTGCCGTAATAACAGCCGATGTTGCCTGCAAAACTACATGGAAAACGGTTGAGAATTGACTTCTAAATTGACGTCTAAATGAATAACTTTTAATAATACTCAATCAAATTTCACACCAATCTCATTAATAACTTTTGCAGTAATTAATCAAACTTCGCCAAATTTACAGGACAGCTGCCGTAATAACAGCCGATGTTGCCTGCAAAACTACATGGAAAACGTTTGAGAATTGACGTCTGAATTGACGTCTAAATAAATAACTTTTAATAATACTAAATCAAATTTCACAACAATCTCTTTAATAATTTTTGCAGTAATAAATCAAACTTTGCAAAGATTACATTAATCAAACTGAGCCAAATTTATAGGGAAGTTGCCGTAATAACAGCCGATGGTGCCTGCAAAACTACATCGAAAACGGTTGAGAATTGACGTCTGAATTGACGTCTAAATGAATAACTTTTAATAGTAGTCAATCAAATTTCACACCAAGCTCATTAATAACTTCTGCAATAATTATTCAAACTTCGCCAAATTTACACGGAAGTTGCCGTAATACCAGCCGATGGTGCCTGCAAAACTACATCGCAAACGGTTGAGAATTGACGTCTGAATTGACGTCTAAATGAATAATTTTTAATAATTCTCAATCAAATTTCAAACCAACCTCAGTAATAACTTCTGCAATAATTAATCAAACTTCGCCAAATTTACACTTAAGTTGCCGTGATACCAGCCGATGGTGCCTGCAAAACTACATCGAAAACGGTTTAGAATTGACGTCTGAATTGACGTCTAAATGAATAACTTTTAATAGTAGTCAATCAAATTTCACACCTAGCTCATTAATAACTTCTGCAATAATTAATCAAACTTTGCCAAATTTACACGGAAGTTGCCGTAATACCAGCCGATGGTGCCTGCAAAACTACATAAAAAACGGTTGAGAATTGACGTCTGAATTGACGTCTAAATGAATAACTTTTAATAATACTCAATCAAATTTCAAACCAACCTCAGTAATAACTTCTGCAGTAATTAATCAAACTTCGCCAAATTTACAGGGCAGTTGCCGTAATACCAGCCGATGGTGTCTGCAAAATTACATGGAAAACAGTTGAGAAGTGACGTCTGAATTGACGTTTAAATGAATAACTTTTAATAATACTCATTCAAATTTCACAACAATCTCTTTAATAATTTTTGCAGTAATAAATCAAACTTCGCAAAGTTTACAGTAATCAAACTTCGCCAAATTTACAGGGAAGTTGCCGTAATAACAGCCGATGTTGCCTACAAAATTACATGGAAAACGGTTGAGAATTGACGTCTGAATTGACGTCTAAATGAATAACTTTTAATAATACTCAATCAAATTTCACACCAATCTCATTAATAACTTTTGCAGTAATAAATCAAACTTCGCCATATTTACAGGGAAGTTGCCGTAATAGCAGCCGATGTTGCCTGCAAAACTACATGGAAAACGGTTGAGAATTGACGTCTGAATTGACGTCTAAATGAATAACTTTTAATAATACTCAATCAAATTTCACACCAATCTCATTAATAACTTTTGCAGTAATTAATCAAACTTCGCCAAATTTACAGGAAAGCTGCCGTAATAACAGCCAATGTTGCCTGTAAAACTACATGGAAAACGGTTGAGAATTGACGTCTGAATTGACGTCTAAATGAATAACTTTTAATGATAGTCAATCAAATTTCACACCAAGCTCATTAATAACTTCTGCAATAAATAATCAAACTTCGCCAAATTTACACTTAAGTTGACTCAGACTCAGACTCAGATGCATTTATTTGGACGCAAATATAAAACATACAATTTTTTAGATGTACATAAACATAAAACAATTTAAATGTATTACGACCAGGAGACCCGTACTAAGACGCTTTTAGGTAGCTAGCGTACGGGCCACCCATGAAATTAACAAAAAACGTGTATTTTTTTAATTAATTAGCAGAAAATTATCAAATACAGTAGAAACAACAAAACATTTTCAGTACAATATAGTATCAGCATAAAGTAGTCTACAGCAAAAACTTATGCAGACAAAGAACCACGGCTGGTTCGATGCTGGGCCCTTTAATCAAAAGCCCAGCATCAAAACAGCACCGGCGCAATGTCCTGCGGCTGCCACGGGATTTATTAAGTTAATATTAGGCCTATGTGCTATGCAAGAACTACCCAGCAGACAAGCGACGCCGAACCAACGCTGGCCCAACGTTGGTTCTCCGTCTACGACGCTGGACCAACGCCACACCAAAATCGATCTAACGTGTCGTGTCCGCCGGGCACCACATATGAAAATATCGAGAGCAGATCCCCCGGCAAAACTCAGACCACGACCCAAAGCGGCTTCACTGCTGGGCCACCGTTTAGGACGCCGGCCCAACAACAAAACAACATCGGTCCGATGCCCGCATCCTCCCGGGCAATGCAGGCATCAGCAAGCAAAAACCCTGAGCCAAAGTCGGCCCAAAAGCTGGACCATCGTCTACGACGATGACCCAACAACGCGCCGGCACAGGCCCAGAGCCTCCCCAGCAAAACACGAAAACGTCCAGCCAATGTCGGTACAATGTTGTCCCAGCGTCTTCGACGCTGGCCCAACACTGCAGTAACACCGGCCGCACGCCTCTCGTCCGCCGGGCTATGCCTACACGGGGCCTACAAATGCTGCTACACGCTGAAGGTGAAGTGAAGAACTCTCAACCACAATACTAAAACAAAAGCGGGACAATGCCACACTGTGGATAAGACACACAAAAGAAAAATGTTGACACATTTAACCATCTACTTACCAGGACTCATAATTTATGAGCAAGCACAACAAATTAAAGCTCAATTTTGAAGTTGAAAAATGATAAATAAATCCTAATTTCCTTTGAAAAATAGCCAGTATGTACAAGTATACCTAACGCATATTAATGTAACAGTTTGACAATAGTAAAGAACAGTCCTAAAAGAAATCTCTCTATATATATATTGATGGTTCAAACATCTAACCAGCCTGTGACCTGATTTGTAACGCATGATTTTGAAAAACGAAGTGCATTTTAAAAAATTTATGCAGTAAAACTAGCGAAATTGAGTTGAATAACCATGTATAGAACGGTATTCAAACAAAAAACTAACATGGCTGACATAACTCAGAGTTTAAAATACACCGATATTTAATCCAATAATAAATAATAGTAATAATGATAATAACTCTAAAATCCTGAAAAATCTGGTAAAATCAGCTAATAACACCCAAAAAAGACTTCAATGCAGACCAACCGTCCAAACAAATGTGCAGCAGGCCATTTAGTTATTCATACAAACATAACAATTTTCAATACTACAGTGAATATTGTAATTTTCTATGGTTATGTACTTAAAGTAATGTGTAAAACCGGACAGACTGTGTGTGTAGATCTTTTCTTTCAGGTTAGGGTGGCAGCTATTTATAATAACAGGAATACTGTATAGAAGGCTCTTTTTAGCAAATTCATGATGTATTCGAATAGGCTGTAACTCATGCCTCTTTCTAGTTCTATATTGGTGTGTATTTCCTGAGAAAGATAATGAGAGAAAATAATCAGGTAGGGTGACATTAATAAATCGATAGTAAAATTTAAGTTGTTGAAGTCTAAAAATGTCTTCCACTTTAAGTATGTTAAGATTTTTAAATAAGGGTTCCGTGTGGGCAAGATATTTACTTAATGTAATTACACGTATTGCTCTTTTTTGTAACTGTGTTATGGTTTTATGGTGATGACCCCATACAAGTATCATGTAGTTTATATGTGGTAAAATAATAGTGTTATATAACAAGAGTGAAATATTCTGTGGTAGCACATGTTTCAATTGATTTAAAATGCCAATCTTACTGGCAATTCTACTTGCGATCTTGGAAACATGACTTGTCCAATTTAGATTCTCATTTAAAGTTAATCCCAAAAAGTTAAAATCTTTGACATGTTTTATAGGAGTATTACTTATATTAAAGTTCGGTATAAAAACTCGTTTTTGTGCACTATGAAATATAATGAAATTTGATTTAGCGATGTTTATAGAAAGCATATTCAAACACAGCCATATATAAATTTTCTCTAATTCAGCATTTAAAATAAGAACATCCTTATTGTTCTTTATATCATATTTGCTAATGAAAGCCGTATCATCAGCAAACAAAATAAAATGAAAGAAATCACTGGAATTAACAATATCGTTTATATATATCAAGAATAAGAGTGGACCCAGAATTGACCCTTGAGGGACACCGGTTGTGATGGGCAGCATGTTAGATTTTACTGAGTCGATCTCAACATATTGTTGTCTATTTGACAAATAACTGTAGAAAAAATCGTGTGTAATATTTTCAACTCCGTAATATTCAAGTTTACGTAGCAAAATGTTATGATTTATGGTATCAAACGCTTTGGAAAGATCAATAAAAATACCTATGGGAACTGAACCCTTGTCCAGTTTATAAATTAATCGGTCTACAAATTCCAGAGCTGCAAGCTCGGTTGAATGTTCTTTTCTAAAACCATATTGGCTAGAATAGAATAACTTATTTGTTACAAAATATTTATATAATTGATCAAAAATAATTCTTTCAAAAATTTTTGATATAGAAGATAATAATGATATTGGTCTATAATTAGTAAATACAGTTTTGTCTCCCTTCTTAAATAATGGCAACACCTTTGCAATTTTTAACTTGTCAGGAAATATTCCTGTTTTTAAAGTCTGGTTTATAATTATAGTAAGTGGAGCTTTAATTTCTGGTATTATCTTTTTCAGTAAAATAGTAGAGATACCATCTTTGCCACAACTTGATTTTGGGTTTAGTCCTTTGACAACTTTTTCGACAACAGTTTCGTCAACTAGTGTGAAATTAAATTTAGATTTATGTTTAAAATTCAAGTAATTATTCACATTTTTACCAGGATGTTTTTCAATTTCATTTGCAAATTTTGGTCCTATTCCAGTAAAAAATAAATTAAATTCATTTGCAATCGTTACTTTATCTGTTACATTTTCTTCGTTTATTTTAAAAAAATCTGGGAAATCCTTCTTATTTTTGGTTTTATTTAGAACATCATTTATGATTGACCAGGTTTTTTTAATATTTTGATTACAATTGATAAAACTAGTTTGAAAATATTTTTGCTTTGCAAGCCTTATGTTGTATCGTAATATTTTATTATAATTATTTAAGTTTGTTTTCAATGTTTCGAATTCAGGCGATTGTGGTGTGGATAATTTCATATCTTTGTATAGTTTGTTTTTAAATTTGATAGATTTTAATATTCCTTGTGTTATCCAATTACATTTTTTATGTTTATATTTGTTTAACTTTACTGTTTTAATAGGGAAGTTTCGTAATCTAGCATTTTCAAAAATGCCATCCAATGCATCATAATTAGTGTTTGGATTAGCATCAACATTTAAATCATTGTTTTCTAATATATTCGATTTATTTAAATCTATACGAAATTTGTCAATGTCGGCGTTTGTTTGTTTACAAATCTTAATATATTTTGGTGGTTTTTCATACGTTTTCCAGTTTATAGTGGTAAAATATGGTTGATGATCTGAAAATTTATCAATTAAAATTCCAGAAGTAGTACTGAGCATAGTTTCTGAGTTTCTGCAAAACATATTATCAATTAGTGTTCCTCTAGCAATTGAGAATCTGGTGGGAAGAGTAATAAGTGGCCGAAAACTTTGAGAAGTAAGCGCATGAAAAAAATTTGTTACATGGTCAGCTGTCATTACATCCAGTAAGTTTATATTAAAGTCGCCAGCAATAATTACTTCTGATCTTGATTTTTCAAGTGATGATAAAATATTGGTGAATTCTTCAGTAAATAAACTATAACTATCGATAGTTGTCTTTGGTGGACGGTATATATTACCTAAAATTATATTTTTTGTGACTCCTTCACCAGAAATTTCAATAAATTTGTTTTCCCATAGTTCAAAAGAATTGGTAAAATGTTTACAAGTATAATTATATTTTTCATGTAAATAAATTAATAAACCACCTCGTGAACTACTAGTCTTGCCCTGTGTTATACAATTATAGCCTTCAAGTTTAATTAACGACGTGTCGTCATGCTCTGACAACCAACTTTCTTGAATACACAGAGCACCAAGAGAAATTCCAGAATCCTCTAGATTTTTTAGAAAAATTTGCAATTCATTTAATTTTGAGCGAATACTTGCAATATTATTGATAGAATAGTGAAACAATTTTTCTTATGTTTTAGTTTAGAGACAAACGTGACATCGTCAACATAAGGAGAGTGATTAACCACAGATTTGTATGTGACCGAGTCCTCCTCTTCACCTTCAGCGTTTAATATGTGTAACAGAGAATTTTTGTGTAAACCCCCAATATTTCCTATTAATTCGTTTTCAAACATCATTATAAAATGTTTAAAAATACCAATATAACCACATATTACCGATACAATACAGCAAAATAAGATGAAAATTATTACAAATTAAAGAGTCAATGGCATATAAAAATGTCAACATATGAATGTCTGAAAACATCAAAAGTGCAAAAGGTGCATTTTCATACATGAAGCATGAACATATAACTAGTAAAAGTGCAGGTATGTATTGTAACATGTTCATTCTGGAAGCGTTGAAGTGTGATCAGTGTGGTGATGGGGGTATACTTTCTCAATTATTGAAAATATACTTATTTCATTTAACTAACTGAACAATGAAAATTAGTAAAAAAAAAAAACACGTTTATAGTAATGCCGTGATACCAGCCGATGGTGCCTGCAAAACTACATCGAAAACGGTTGAGAATTGACGTCTGAATTGACGTCTAAATGAATAACTTTTAATAATACTCAATCAAATTTCACACCAATCTCATTAATAACTTTTGCAGTAATTAATCAAACTTCGCCAAATTTACAGGAAAGCTGCTGTAATAACAGCCAATGTTGCCTGCAAAACTACATGGAAAACGGTTGAGAATTGACGTCTGAATTGACGTCTAAATGAATAACTTTTAATAATACTCAATCAAATTTCACACCAATCTCATTAATAACTTTTGCAGTAATTAATCAAACTTCGCCAAATTTACAGGACAGCTGCCGTAATAACAGCCAATGTTGCCTGCAGAACTACATGGAAAACGGTTGAGAATTGACGTCTGAATTGACGTCTAAATGAATAACTTTTAATGATAGTCAATCAAATTTCACACCAAGCTCATTAATAACTTCTGCAATAAATAATCAAACTTCGCCAAATTTACACTTAAGTTGCCGTGATACCAGCCGATGGTGCCTGCAAAACTACATCGAAAACGGTTATGAATTGACGTCTGAATTGACGTCTAAATGAATAACTTTTAATAGTAGTCAATCAAATTTCACACCAAGCTCATTAATAACTTCTGCAATAATTAATCAAACTTTGCCAAATTTACAGGGAAGTTGCCGTAATACCAGCCGATGATGTCTGCAAAATTACATCGCAAACGGTTGAGAATTGACGTCTGAATTGACGTCTAAATGAATAACTTTTAATAATAGTCAATCAAATGTCACACCAAGCTCATTAATAACTTTTGCAGTAATTAATCAAACTTCGCCAAATTTACAGGGAAGTTGCCGTAATAGCAGCCGATGTTGCCTGCAAAACTACATGGAAAACGGTTGAGAATTGACGTCTGAATTGACGTCTAAATGAATAACTTTTAATAATACTCAATCAAATTTCACACCAATCTCATTAATAACTTTTGCAGTAATTAATCAAACTTCGCCAAATTTACAGGAAAGCTGCCGTAATAACAGCCAATGTTGACTGCAGAACTACATGGAAAACGGTTGAGAATTGACGTCTGAATTGACGTCTAAATGAATAACTTTTAATGATAGTCAATCAAATTTCACACCAAGCTCATTAATAACTTCTGCAATAAATAATCAAACTTCGCCAAATTTACACTTAAGTTGCCGTGATACCAGCCGATGGTGCCTGCAAAACTACATCGGAAACGGTTATGAATTGACGTCTGAATTGACGTCTAAATGAATAACTTTTAATAGTAGTCAATCAAATTTCACACCAAGCTCATTAATAACTTCTGCAATAATTAAATAAACTTCGCCAAATTTACACTTAAGTTGCCGTAATACCAGCCGATGGTGCCTGCAAAACTACATGGGAAACAGTTGAGAAGTGACGTCTGAATTGACGTTTAAATGAATAACTTTTAATAATACTCAATCAAATTTCACAACAATCTCTTTAATAATTTTTGCAGTAATAAATCAAACTTCGCAAAGTTTACATTAATCAAACTTCGCCAAATTTACAGGGAAGTTGCCGTAATAACTGCCGAAGTTGCCTACAAAACTACATGGAAAACAGTTGATAATTGACGTCTGAATTAACGTCTAAGTGAATAACTTTTAATCATACTCAATCAAATTTCACACCAATCTCATTAATAACTTTTGCAGTAATTAATCAAACTTCGCCAAATTTACAGGGAAATTGCCGTAATAACAGCCGATGTTGCCTGCAAAACTACATGGAAAACGGTTGAGAATTGACGTCTGAATTAACGTCTAAATGAATAACTTTTAATATTACTCAATCAAATTTCACACCAATCTCATTAATAACTTTTGCAGTAATTAATCAAACGTCGCCAAATTTACAGGACAGCTGCCGTAATAACAGCCAATGTTGCCTGCAAAACTACATGGAAAACGGTTGAGAATTGACGTCTGAATTGACGTGTAAATGAATAACTTTTAATGATAGTCAATCAAATTTCACACCAAGCTCATTAATAACTTCTGCAATAATTAATCAAACTTCGCCAAATTTACACTTAAGTTGCCGTAATACCAGCCGATGGTGCCTGCAAAACTACATCGAAAACGGTTGAGAATTGACGTCTGAATTGACGTCTAAATGAATAACTTTTAATGATACTCAATCAAATTTCACACCAATCTCATTAATAACTTTTGCAGTAATTAATCAAACTTCGCCAAATTTACAAGGAAGTTGCCGTAATAACAGCCGATGTTGCCTGCAAAACTACATGGAAAACGGTTGAGAATTGACGTCTGAATTGACGTCTAAATGAATAACTTTTAATAATACTCAATCAAATTTCACACCAATCTCATTAATAACTTTTGCAGTAATTAATCAAACTTCGCCAAATGTACAGGACAGCTGCCGTAATAACAACCGATGTTGCCTGCAAAACTACATGGAAAACGTTTGAGAATTGACGTCTGAATTGACGTCTAAATGAATAACTTTTAATAATACTAAATCAAATTTCACAACAATCTCTTTAATAATTTTTTGCAGTAATAAATCAAACTTCGCAAAGTTTACATTAATCAAACTTAGCCAAATTTATAGGGAAGTTGCCGTAATAACAGCCGATGGTGCCTGCAAAACTACATCGAAAACGGTTGAGAATTGACGTCTGAATTGACGTCTAAATGAATAACTTTTAATAGTAGTCAATCAAATTTCACACCAAGCTCATTAATAACTTCTGCAATAATTAATCAAACTTCGCCAAATTTACACGGAAGTTGCCGTAATACCAGCCGATGGTGCCTGCAAAACTACATCGCAAACGGTTGAGAATTGACGTCTGAATTGACGTCTAAATGAATAATTTTTAATAATTTTCAATCAAATTTCAAACCAACCTCAGTAATAACTTCTGCAATAATTAATCAAACTTCGCCAAATTTACACTTAAGTTGCCGTGATACCAGCCGATGGTGCCTGCAAAACTACATCGAAAACGGTTTAGAATTGACGTCTGAATTTACGTCTAAATGAATAACTTTTAATAGTAGTCAATCAAATTTCACACCTAGCTCATTAATAACTTCTGCAATAATTAATCAAACTTTGCCAAATTTACACGGAAGTTGCCGTAATACCAGCCGATGGTGCCTGCAAAACTACATCAAAAACGGTTGAGAATTGACGTCTGAATTGACGTCTAAATGAATAACTTTTAATAATACTCAATCAAATTTCAAACCAACCTCAGTAATAACTTCTGCAGTAATTAATCAAACTTCGCCAAATTTACAGGGAAGTTGTCGTAATACCAGCCGATGGTGTCTGCAAAATTACATGGAAAACAGTTGAGAAGTGACGTCTGAATTGACGTTTAAATGAATAACTTTTAATAATACTCAATCGAATTTCACAACAATCTCTTTAATAATTTTTGCAGTAATAAATCAAACTTCGCAAAGATTACAGTAATCAAACTTCGCCAAATTTACAGAGAAGTTGCCGTAATAACAGCCGATGTTGCCTACAAAATTACATGGAAAACGGTTGAGAATTGACGTCTGAATTGACGTCTAAATGAATAACTTTTAATAATACTCAATCAAATTTCACACCAATCTCATTAATAACTTTCGCAGTAATAAATCAAACTTCGCCATATTTACAGGGCAGTTGCCGTAATAGCAGCCGATGTTGCCTGCAAAACTACATGGAAAACGGTTGAGAATTGACGTCTGAATTGACGTCTAAATGAATAACTTTTAATAATACTCAATCAAATTTCACACCAATCTCATTAATAACTTTTGCAGTAATTAATCAAACTTCTCCAAATTTACAGGAAAGCTGCCGTAATAACAGCCAATGTTGCCTGTAAAACTACATGGAAAACGGTTGAGAATTGACGTCTGAATTGACGTATAAATGAATAACTTTTAATAATACTCAATCAAATTTCACACCAATCTCATTAATAACTTTTGCAGTAATTAATCAAACTTCGCCAAATTTACAGGAAAGCTGCCGTAATAAAAGCAAATGTTGCCTGCAGAACTACATGGAAAACGGTTGAGAATTGACGTCTGATTTGACGTCTAAATGAATAACTTTTAATGATAGTCAATCAAATTTCACACCAAGCTCATTAATAACTTCTGCAATAATTAATCAAACTTCGCCAAATTTACACTTAAGTCGCCGTAATACCAGCCGATGGTGCCTGCAAAACTAGATCGAAAACGGTTGAGAATTGACGTCTGAATTGACGTCTTAATGAATTACTTTTAATAATACTCAATCACATTTCAAACCAATCTCATTAATAACTTTTGCAGAAATTAATCAAACTTCGCCAAATTTACAGGGAAGTTGCCGTAATAGCAGCCGATGTTGCCTGCAAAACTACATGGAAAACGGTTGAGAATTGACGTCTGAATTGACGTCTAAATGAATAACTTTTAATAATACTCAATCAAATTTCACACCAATCTCATTAATAACTTTTGCAGTAATTAATCAAACTTCGCCAAATTTACAGGAAAGCTGCCGTAATAAAAGCAAATGTTGCCTGCAGAACTACATGGAAAACGGTTGAGAATTGACGTCTGAATTGACGTCTAAATGAATAACTTTTAATGATAGTCAATCAAATTTCACACCAAGCTCATTAATAACTTCTGCAATAAATAATCAAACTTCGCCAAATTTACACTTAAGTTGCCGTGATACCAGCCGATGGTGCCTGCAAAACTACATCGAAAACGGTTATGAATTGACGTCTGAATTGACGTCTAAATGAATAACTTTTAATAGTAGTCAATCAAATTTCACACCAAGCTCATTAATAACTTCTGCAATAATTAAATAAACTTCGCCAAATTTACACTTAAGTTGCCGTAATACCAGCCGATGGTGCCTGCAAAACTACATGGGAAACAGTTGAGAAGTGACGTCTGAATTGACGTTTAAATGAATAACTTTTAATAATACTCAATCAAATTTCACAACAATCTCTTTAATAATTTTTGCAGTAATAAATCAAACTTCGCAAAGTTTACATTAATGAAACTTCGCCAAATTTACAGGGAAGTTGCCGTAATACCAGCCGATGGTGCCTGCAAAACTACATGGAAAACAGTTAAGAATTGACGTCTGAATTGACGTCTAAATGAATAACTTTTAATAATAGTCAATCAAACTTCACAACAATCTCATTAATAACTAATGCAGTAATTAATCAAACTTTGCCAAATTTACAGGGAAGTTGCCGTAATAAAAGCCGATGTTGCCTGCAAAATTACACGAAAAACGGTTGAGAATTGACGTCTGAATTAACGTCTAAGTGA
Organism: Flabesymbios commensalis; assembly: GCA_964017125.1. Taxonomy (NCBI): domain Eukaryota; kingdom Metazoa; phylum Annelida; class Polychaeta; order Terebellida; family Flabelligeridae; genus Flabesymbios; species Flabesymbios commensalis. The sequence goes on from CAXHKU010000511.1 coordinate 19,938, forward strand.
ATAACTTTTAATGATACTCAATCAAATTTCACACCAAATTTACAGGACAGCTGCCGTAATAACAGCCGATGTTGCCTGCAAAACTACATGGAAAACGTTTGAGAATTGACGTCTGAATTGACGTCTAAATGAATAACTTTTAATAATACTAAATCAAATTTCACAACAATCTCTTTATTAGTTTTTGCAGTAATAAATCAAACTTCGCAAAGTTTACATTAATCAAACTTAGCCAAATTGATAGGGAAGTTGCCGTAATAACAGCCGATGGTGCCTGCAAAACTACATCGAAAACGGTTGAGAATTGACGTCTGAATTGACGTCTAAATGAATAACTTTTAATAGTAGTCAATCAAATTTCACACCAAGCTCATTAATAACTTCTGCAATAATTAATCAAACTTCGCCAAATTACACGGAAGTTGCCGTAATACCAGCCGATGGTGCCTGCAAAACTACATCGCAAACGGTTGAGAATTGACGTCTGAATTGACGTTTAAATGAATAACTTTTAATAATACTCAATCGAATTTCACAACAATCTCTTTAATAATTTTTGCAGTAATAAATCAAACTTCGCAAAGATTACAGTAATCAAACTTCGCCAAATTTACAGAGAAGTTGCCGTAATAACAGCCGATGTTGCCTACAAAATTACATGGAAAACGGTTGAGAATTGACGTCTGAATTGACGTCTAAATGAATAACTTTTAATAATACTCAATCAAATTTCACACCAATCTCATTAATAACTTTCGCAGTAATAAATCAAACTTCGCCATATTTACAGGGCAGTTGCCGTAATAGCAGCCGATGTTGCCTGCAAAACTACATGGAAAACGGTTGAGAATTGACGTCTGAATTGACGTCTAAATGAATAACTTTTAATAATACTCAATCAAATTTCACACCAATCTCATTAATAACTTTTGCAGTAATTAATCAAACTTCGCCAAATTTACAGGAAAGCTGCCGTAATAACAGCCAATGTTGCCTGTAAAACTACATGGAAAACGGTTGAGAATTGACGTCTGAATTGACGTATAAATGAATAACTTTTAATAATACTCAATCAAATTTCACACCAATCTCATTAATAACTTTTGCAGTAATTAATCAAACTTCGCCAAATTTACAGGAAAGCTGCCGTAATAAAAGCAAATGTTGCCTGCAGAACTACATGGAAAACGGTTGAGAATTGACGTCTGAATTGACGTCTAAATGAATAACTTTTAATGATAGTCAATCAAATTTCACACCAAGCTCATTAATAACTTCTGCAATAATTAATCAAACTTCGCCAAATTTACACTTAAGTCGCCGTAATACCAGCCGATGGTGCCTGCAAAACTAGATCGAAAACGGTTGAGAATTGACGTCTGAATTGACGTCTTAATGAATTACTTTTAATAATACTCAATCACATTTCAAACCAATCTCATTAATAACTTTTGCAGTAATTAATCAAACTTCGCCAAATTTACAGGGAAGTTGCCGTAATAACAGCCGATGTTGCCTGCAAAACTACATGGAAAACTTTTGAGAATTGACGTCTGAATTGACGTCTAAATGAATAACTTTTAAAATAATCAATCAAATTTCACACCAATCTCATTAATAACTTTTGCAGTAATTAATCAAACTTCGCCAAATTTACAGGACAGCTGCCGTAATAACAGCCGATGTTGCCTGCAAAACTACATGGAAAACGTTTGAGAATTGACGTCTGAATTGACGTCTAAATGAATAACTTTTAATGATAGTCAATCAAATTTCACACCAAGCTCATTAATAACTTCTGCAATAAATAATCAAACTTCGCCAAATTTACACTTAAGTTGCCGTGATACCAGCCGATGGTGCCTGCAAAACTACATCGAAAACGGTTATGAATTGACGTCTGAATTGACGTCTAATTGAATAACTTTTAATAGTAGTCAATCAAATTTCACACCAAGCTCATTAATAACTTCTGCAATAATTAAATAAACTTCGCCAAATTTACACTTAAGTTGCCGTAATACCAGCCGATGGTGCCTGCAAAACTACATGGGAAACAGTTGAGAAGTGACGTCTGAATTGACGTTTAAATGAATAACTTTTAATAATACTCAATCAAATTTCACAACAATCTCTTTAATAATTTTTGCAGTAATAAATCAAACTTCGCAAAGTTTACATTAATGAAACTTCGCCAAATTTACAGGGAAGTTGCCGTAATACCAGCCGATGGTGCCTGCAAAACTACATGGAAAACAGTTAAGAATTGACGTCTGAATTGACGTCTAAATGAATAACTTTTAATAATAGTCAATCAAACTTCACAACAATCTCATTAATAACTAATGCAGTAATTAATCAAACTTTGCCAAATTTACAGGGAAGTTGCCGTAATAAAAGCCGATGTTGCCTGCAAAATTACACGAAAAACGGTTGAGAATTGACGTCTGAATTAACGTCTAAGTGAATAACTTTTAATGATACTCAATCAAATTTCACACCAATCTCATTAATAACTTTTGCAGTAATTAATCAAACTTCGCCAAATTTACAGGGAAGTTGCCGTAATAACAGCCGATGTTGCCTGCAAAACTACATGGAAAACTTTTGAGAATTGACGTCTGAATTGACGTCTAAATGAATAACTTTTAATAATACTCAATCAAATTTCACACCAATCTCATTAATAACTTTTGCAGTAATTAATCAAACTTCGCCAAATTTATAGGACAGCTGCCGTAATAACAGCCGATGTTGCCTGCAAAACTACATGGAAAACGTTTGAGAATTGACGTCTGAATTGACGTCTAAATGAATAACTTTTAATAATACTAAATCAAATTTCACAACAATCTCTTTATTAGTTTTTGCAGTAATAAATCAAACTTCGCAAAGTTTACATTAATCAAACTTAGCCAAATTGATAGGGAAGTTGCCGTAATAACAGCCGATGGTGCCTGCAAAACTACATCGAAAACGGTTGAGAATTGACGTCTGAATTGACGTCTAAATGAATAACTTTTAATAGTAGTCAATCAAATTTCACACCAAGCTCATTAATAACTTCTGCAATAATTAATCAAACTTCGCCAAATTACACGGAAGTTGCCGTAATACCAGCCGATGGTGCCTGCAAAACTACATCGCAAACGGTTGAGAATTGACGTCTGAATTGACGTCTAAATGAATAATTTTTAATAATTCTCAATCAAATTTCAAACCAACCTCAGTAATAACTTCTGCAATAATTAATCAAACTTCGCCAAATTTACACTTAAGTTGCCGTGATACCAGCCGATGGAGCCTGCAAAACTACATCGAAAACGGTTTAGAATTGACGTCTGAATTGACGTCTAAATGAATAACTTTTAATAGTAGTCAATCAAATTTCACACCTAGCTCATTAATAACTTCTGCAATAATTAATCAAACTTTGCCAAATTTACACGGAAGTTGCCGTAATACCAGCCGATGGTGCCTGCAAAACTACATCAAAAACGGTTGAGAATTGACGTCTAAATTGACGTCTAAATGAATAACTTTTAAAATTACTCAATCAAATTTCAAACCAACCTCAGTAATAACTTCTGCAGTAATTAATCAAACTTCGGCAAATTTACAGGGAAGTTGCCGTAATACCAGCCGATGGTGTCTGCAAAATTACATTGAAAACAGTTGAGAAGTGACGTCTGAATTGACGTTTAAATGAATAACTTTTAATAATACTCAATCAAATTTCACAACAATCTCTTTAATAATTTTTGCAGTAATAAATCAAACTTCGCAAAGTTTACAGTAATCAAACTTCGCCAAATTTACAGGGAAGTTGCCGTAATAACAGCCGATGTTGCCTACAAAATTACATGGAAAACGGTTGAGAATTGACGTCTGAATTGACGTCTAAATGAATAACTTTTAATAATACTCAATCAAATTTCACACCAATCTCATTAATAACTTTTGCAGTAATAAATCAAACTTCGCCATATTTACAGGGAAGTTGCCGTAATAGCAGCCGATGTTGCCTGCAAAACTACATGGAAAACGGTTGAGAATTGACGTCTGAATTGACGTCTAAATGAATAACTTTTAATAATACTCAATCAAATTTCACACCAATCTCATTAATAACTTTTGCAGTAATTAATCAAACTTCGCCAAATTTACAGGAAAGCTGCCGTAATAACAGCCAATGTTGCCTGTAAAACTACATGGAAAACGGTTGAGAATTGACGTCTGAATTGACGTCTAAATGAATAACTTTTAATGATAGTCAATCAAATTTCACACCAAGCTCATTAATAACTTCTGCAATAAATAATCAAACTTCGCCAAATTTACACTTAAGTTGCCGTGATACCAGCCGATGGTGCCTGCAAAACTACATCGAAAACGGTTGAGAATTGACGTCTGAATTGACGTCTAAATGAATAACTTTTAATAATACTCAAACAAATTTCACACCAATCTCATTAATAACTTTTGCAGTAATTAATCAAACTTCGCCAAATTTACAGAAAAGCTGCAGTAATAACAGCCAATGTTGCCTGCAAAACTAGATGGAAAACGGTTGAGAATTGACGTCTGAATTGACGTCTAAATGAATAACTTTTAATGATAGTCAATCAAATTTCACACCAAGCTCATTAATAACTTCTGCAATAAATTATCAAACTTCGCCAAATTTACACTTAAGTTGCCGTGATACCAGCCTATGGTGCCTGCAAAACTACATCGAAAACGGTTATGAATTGACGTCTGAATTGACGTCTAAATGAATAACTTTTAATAGTAGTCAATCAAATTTCACACCAAGCTCATTAATAACTTCTGCAATAATTAATCAAACTTTGCCAAATTTACAGGGAAGTTGCCGTAATACCAGCCGATGGTGTCTGCAAAATTACATCGCAAACGGTTGAGAATTGACGTCTGAATTGACGTCTAAATGAATAACTTTTAATAATAGTCAATCAAATGTCACACCAAGCTCATTAATAACTTCTGCAATAATTAAATAAACTTCGCCAAATTTACACTTAAGTTGCCGTAATACCAGCCTATGGTGCCTGCAAAACTACATGGGAAACAGTTGAGAAGTGACGTCTGAATTGACGTTTAAATGAATAACTTTTAATAATACTCAATCAAATTTCACAACAATCTCTTTAATAATTTTTGCAGTAATAAATCAAACTTCGCAAAGTTTACATTAATCAAACTTCGCCAAATTTACAGGGAAGTTGCCGTAATAACAGCCGAAGTTGCCTACAAAACTACATGGAAAACAGTTGAGAATTGACGTCTGAATTAACGTCTAAGTGAATAACTTTTAATGATACTCAATCAAATGTCACACCAAGCTCATTAATAACTTCTGCAATAATTAATCAAACTTCGCCAAATTTACACTTAAGTTGCCGTAATACCAGCCGATGGTGCCTGCAAAACTACATCGAAAACGGTTGAGAATTGACGTCTAAATGAATAACTTTTAATGATACTCAATCAAATTTCACACCAATCTCATTAATAACTTTTGCAGTAATTAATCAAACTTCGCCAAATTTACAGGGAAGTTGCCGTAATAACAGCCGATGTTGCCTGCAAAACTACATGGAAAACGGTTGAGAATCGACGTCTGAATTGACGTCTAAATGAATAACTTTTAATAATACTCAATCAAATTTCACACCAATCTCATTAATAACTTTTGCAGTAATTAATCAAACTTCCCCAAATTTACAGGACAGCTGCCGTAATAACAGCCGATGCTGCCTGCAAAACTACATGGAAAACGTTTGAGAATTGACGTCTGAATTGACGTCTAAATGAATAACTTTTAATAATACTAAATCAAATTTCACAACAATCTCTTTAATAATTTTTGCAGTAATAAATCAAACTTCGCAAAGTTTACATTAATCAAACTTCGCCAAATGTATAGGGAAGTTGCCGCAATAACAGCCGATGGTGCCTGCAAAACTACATCGAAAACGGTTGAGAATTGACGTCTGAATTGACGTCTAATTGAATAACTTTTAATAATTCTCAATCAAATTTCAAACCAACCTCAGTAATAACTTCTGCAATAATTAATCAAACTTCGCCAAATTTACACTTAAGTTGCGGTGATACCAGCCGATGGTGCCTGCAAAACTACATCGAAAACGGTTTAGAATTGACGTCTGAATTGACGTCTAAATGAATAACTTTTAATAGTAGTCAATCAAATTTCACACCTAGCTCATTAATAACTTCTGCAATAATTAATCAAACTTTGCCAAATTTACACGGAAGTTGCCGTAATACCAGCCGATGGTGCCTGCAAAACTACATCAAAAACGGTTGAGAATTGACGTCTGAATTGACGTCTAAATGAATAACTTTTAATAATACTCAATCGAATTTCACAACAATCTCTTTAATAATTTTTGCAGTAATAAATCAAACTTCGCAAAGTTTACAGTAATCAAACTTCGCCAAATTTACAGAGAAGTTGCCGTAATAACAGCCGATGTTGCCTACAAAATTACATGGAAAACGGTTGAGAATTGACGTCTGAATTGACGTCTAAATGAATAACTTTTAATAATACTCAATCAAATTTCACACCAATCTCATTAATAACTTTCGCAGTAATAAATCAAACTTCGCCATATTTACAGGGCAGTTGCCGTAATAGCAGCCGATGTTGCCTGCAAAACTACATGGAAAACGGTTGAGAATTGACGTCTGAATTGACGTCTAAATGAATAACTTTTAATAATACTCAATCAAATTTCACACCAATCTCATTAATAACTTTTGCAGTAATTAATCAAACTTCGCCAAATTTACAGGAAAGCTGCCGTAATAACAGCCAATGTTGCCTGTAAAACTACATGGAAAACGGTTGAGAATTGACGTCTGAATTGACGTATAAATGAATAACTTTTAATAATGGTCAATCAAATTTCACACCAAGCTCATTATTAACTTCTGCAATAATTAATCAAACTTCGCCAAATTTACACTTAAGTCGCCGTAATACCAGCCGATGGTGCCTGCAAAACTAGATCGAAAACGGTTGAGAATTGACGTCTGAATTGACGTCTTAATGAATTACTTTTAATAATACTCAATCACATTTCAAACCAATCTCATTAATAACTTTTGCAGAAATTAATCAAACTTCGCCAAATTTACAGGGAAGTTGCCGTAATAGCAGCCGATGTTGCCTGCAAAACTACATGGAAAACGGTTGAGAATTGACGTCTGAATTGACGTCTAAATGAATAACTTTTAATAATACTCAATCAAATTTCACACCAATCTCATTAATAACTTTTGCAGTAATTAATCAAACTTCGCCAAATTTACAGGAAAGCTGCCGTAATAAAAGCAAATGTTGCCTGCAGAACTACATGGAAAACGGTTGAGAATTGACGTCTGAATTGACGTCTAAATGAATAACTTTTAATGATAGTCAATCAAATTTCACACCAAGCTCATTAATAACTTCTGCAATAAATAATCAAACTTCGCCAAATTTACACTTAAGTTGCCGTGATACCAGCCGATGGTGCCTGCAAAACTACATCGAAAACGGTTATGAATTGACGTCTGAATTGACGTCTAAATGAATAACTTTTAATAGTAGTCAATCAAATTTCACACCAAGCTCATTAATAACTTCTGCAATAATTAAATAAACTTCGCCAAATTTACACTTAAGTTGCCGTAATACCAGCCGATGGTGCCTGCAAAACTACATGGGAAACAGTTGAGAAGTGACGTCTGAATTGGCGTTTAAATGAATAACTTTTAATAATACTCAATCAAATTTCACAACAATCTTTTTAATAATTTTTGCAGTAATAAATCAAACTTCGCAAAGTTTACATTAATGAAACTTCGCCAAATTTACAGGGAAGTTGCCGTAATACCAGCCGATGGTGCGTGCAAAACTACATGGAAAACAGTTAAGAATTGACGTCTGAATTGACGTCTAAGTGAATAACTTTTAATGATACTCAATCAAATTTCACACCAATCTCATTAATAACTTTTGCAGTAATTAATCAAACTTCGCCAAATTTACAGGGAAGTTGCCGTAATAACAGCCGATGTTGCCTGCAAAACTACATGGAAAACTTTTGAGAATTGACGTCTGAATTGACGTCTAAATGAATAACTTTTAATAATACTCAATCAAATTTCACACCAATCTCATTAATAACTTTTGCAGTAATTAATCAAACTTCGCCAAATTTACAGGACAGCTGCCGTAATAACAGCCGATGTTGCCTGCAAAACTACATGGAAAACGTTTGAGAATTGACGTCTGAATTGACGTCTAAATGAATAACTTTTAATAATACTAAATCAAATTTCACAACAATCTCTTTATTAGTTTTTGCAGTAATAAATCAAACTTCGCAAAGTTTACATTAATCAAACTTAGCCAAATTGATAGGGAAGTTGCCGTAATAACAGCCGATGGTGCCTGCAAAACTACATCGAAAACGGTTGAGAATTGACGTCTGAATTGACGTCTAAATGAATAACTTTTAATAGTAGTCAATCAAATTTCACACCAAGCTCATTAATAACTTCTGCAATAATTAATCAAACTTCGCCAAATTACACGGAAGTTGCCGTAATACCAGCCGATGGTGCCTGCAAAACTACATCGCAAACGGTTGAGAATTGACGTCTGAATTGACGTCTAAGTGAATAATTTTTAATAATTCTCAATCAAATTTCAACCCAACCTCAGTAATAACTTCTGCAATAATTAAACAAACTTCGCCAAATTTACACTTAAGTTGCCGTGATACCAGCCGATGGTGCCTGCAAAACTACATCGAAAACGGTTTAGAATTGACGTCTGAATTGACGTCTAAATGAATAACTTTTAATAGTAGTCAATCAAATTTCACACCAAGCTCATTAATAACTTCTGCAATAATTAAATAAACTTCGCCAAATTTACACTTAAGTTGCCGTAATACCAGCCGATGGTGCCTGCAAAACTACATGGGAAACAGTTGAGAAGTGACGTCTGAATTGGCGTTTAAATGAATAACTTTTAATAATACTCAATCAAATTTCACAACAATCTCTTTAATAATTTTTGCAGCAATAAATCAAACTTCGCAAAGTTTACATTAATGAAACTTCGCCAAATTTACAGGGAAGTTGCCGTAATACCAGCCGATGGTGCCTGCAAAACTACATGGAAAACAGTTAAGAATTGACGTCTGAATTGACGTCTAAATGAATAACTTTTAATAATACTCAATCAAACTTCACAACAATCTCATTAATAACTAATGCAGTAATTAATCAAACTTTGCCAAATTTACAGGGAAGTTGCCGTAATAAAAGCCGATGTTGCCTGCAAAACTACATGAAAAACGGTTGAGAATTGACGTCTGAATTAACGTCTAAGTGAATAACTTTTAATGATACTCAATCAAATTTCACACCAATCTCATTAATAACTTTTGCAGTAATTAATCAAACTTCGCCAAATTTACAGGGAAGTTGCCGTAATAACAGCCGATGTTGCCTGCAAAACTACATGGAAAACTTTTGAGAATTGACGTCTGAATTGACGTCTAAATGAATAACTTTTAATAATACTCAATCAAATTTCACACCAATCTCATTAATAACTTTTGCAGTAATTAATCAAACTTCGCCAAATTTACAGGACAGCTGCCGTAATAACAGCCGATGCTGCCTGCAAAACTACATGGAAAACGTTTGAGAATTGACGTCTGAATTGACGTCTAAATGAATAACTTTTAATAATACTAAATCAAATTTCACAACAATCTCTTTATTAGTTTTTGCAGTAATAAATCAAACTTCGCAAAGTTTACATTAATCAAACTTAGCCAAATTGATAGGGAAGTTGCCGTAATAACAGCCGATGGTGCCTGCAAAACTACATCGAAAACGGTTGAGAATTGACGTCTGAATTGACGTCTAAATGAATAACTTTTAATAGTAGTCAATCAAATTTCACACCAAGCTCATTAATAACTTCTGCAATAATTAATCAAACTTCGCCAAATTACACTTAAGTTGCCGTGATACCAGCCGATGGTGCCTGCAAAACTACATCGAAAACGGTTTAGAATTGACGTCTGAATTGACGTCTAAATGAATAACTTTTAATAGTAGTCAATCAAATTTCACACCTAGCTCATTAATAAATTCTGCAATAATTAATCAAACTTTGCCAAATTTACACGGAAGTTGCCGTAATACCAGCCGATGGTGCCTGCAAAACTACATCAAAAACGGTTGAGAATTGACGTCTGAATTGACGTCTAAATGAATAACTTTTAATAATACTCAATCAAATTTCAAACCAACCTCAGTAATAACTTCTGCAGTAATTAATCAAACTTCGCCAAATTTACAGGGAAGTTGCCATAATACCAGCCGATGGTGTCTGCAAAATTACATGGAAAACAGTTGAGAAGTGACGTCTGAATTGACGTTTAAATGAATAACTTTTAATAATACTCAATCAAATTTCACAACAATCTCTTTAATAATTTTTGCAGTAATAAATCAAACTTCGCAAAGTTTACAGTAATCAAACTTCGCCAAATTTACAGGGAAGTTGCCGTAATAACAGCCGATGTTGCCTACAAAATTACATGGAAAACGGTTGAGAATTGACGTCTGAATTGACGTCTAAATGAATAACTTTTAATAATACTCAATCAAATTTCACACCAATCTCATTAATAACTTTTGCAGTAATAAATCAAACTTCGCCATATTTACAGGGAAGTTGCCGTAATAGCAGCCGATGTTGCCTGCAAAACTACATGGAAAACGGTTGAGAATTGACGTCTGAATTGACGTATAAATGAATAACTTTTAATAATAGTCAATCAAATTTCACACCAAGCTCATTATTAACTTCTGCAATAATTAATCAAACTTCGCCAAATTTACACTTAAGTCGCCGTAATACCAGCCGATGGTGCCTGCAAAACTAGATCGAAAACGGTTGAGAATTGACGTCTGAATTGACGTCTTAATGAATTACTTTTAATAATACTCAATCACATTTCAAACCAATCTCATTAATAACTTTTGCAGAAATTAATCAAACTTCGCCAAATTTACAGGGAAGTTGCCGTAATAGCAGCCGATGTTGCCTGCAAAACTACATGGAAAACGGTTGAGAATTGACGTCTGAATTGACGTCTAAATGAATAACTTTTAATAATACTCAATCAAATTTCACACCAATCTCATTAATAACTTTTGCAGTAATTAATCAAACTTCGCCAAATTTACAGGAAAGCTGCCGTAATAAAAGCAAATGTTGCCTGCAGAACTACATGGAAAACGGTTGAGAATTGACGTCTGAATTGACGTCTAAATGAATAACTTTTAATGATAGTCAATCAAATTTCACACCAAGCTCATTAATAACTTCTGCAATAAATAATCAAACTTCGCCAAATTTACACTTAAGTTGCCGTGATACCAGCCGATGGTGCCTGCAAAACTACATCGAAAACGGTTATGAATTGACGTCTGAATTGACGTCTAAATGAATAACTTTTAATAGTAGTCAATCAAATTTCACACCAAGCTCATTAATAACTTCTGCAATAATTAAATAAACTTCGCCAAATTTACACTTAAGTTGCCGTAATACCAGCCGATGGTGCCTGCAAAACTACATGGGAAACAGTTGAGAATCGACGTCTGAATTGACGTCTAAATGAATAACTTTTAATAATACTCAATCAAATTTCACACCAATCTCATTAATAACTTTTGCAGTAATTAATCAAACTTCGCCAAATTTACAGGACAGCTGCCGTAATAACAGCCGATGTTGCCTGCAAAACTACATGGAAAACGTTTGAGAATTGACGTCTGAATTGACGTCTAAATGAATAACTTTTAATAATACTAAATCAAATTTCACAACAATCTCTTTAATAATTTTTGCAGTAATAAATCAAACTTCGCAAAGTTTACATTAATCAAACTTCGCCAAATGTATAGGGAAGTTGCCGCAATAACAGCCGATGGTGCCTGCAAAACTACATCGAAAACGGTTGAGAATTGACGTCTGAATTGACGTCTAATTGAATAACTTTTAATAATTCTCAATCAAATTTCAAATCAACCTCAGTAATAACTTCTGCAATAATTAATCAAACTTCGCCAAATTTACACTTAAGTTGCGGTGATACCAGCCGATGGTGCCTGCAAAACTACATCGAAAACGGTTTAGAATTGACGTCTGAATTGACGTCTAAATGAATAACTTTTAATAGTAGTCAATCAAATTTCACACCTAGCTCATTAATAACTTCTGCAATAATTAATCAAACTTTGCCAAATTTACACGGAAGTTGCCGTAATACCAGCCGATGGTGCCTGCAAAACTACATCAAAAACGGTTGAGAATTGACGTCTGAATTGACGTCTAAATGAATAACTTTTAATAATACTCAATCGAATTTCACAACAATCTCTTTAATAATTTTTGCAGTAATAAATCAAACTTCGCAAAGTTTACAGTAATCAAACTTCGCCAAATTTACAGAGAAGTTGCCGTAATAACAGCCGATGTTGCCTACAAAATTACATGGAAAACGGTTGAGAATTGACGTCTGAATTGACGTCTAAATGAATAACTTTTAATAATACTCAATCAAATTTCACACCAATCTCATTAATAACTTTCGCAGTAATAAATCAAACTTCGCCATATTTACAGGGCAGTTGCCGTAATAGCAGCCGATGTTGCCTGCAAAACTACATGGAAAACGGTTGAGAATTGACGTCTGAATTGACGTCTAAATGAATAACTTTTAATAATACTCAATCAAATTTCACACCAATCTCATTAATAACTTTTGCAGTAATTAATCAAACTTCGCCAAATTTACAGGAAAGCTGCCGTAATAACAGCCAATGTTGCCTGTAAAACTACATGGAAAACGGTTGAGAATTGACGTCTGAATTGACGTATAAATGAATAACTTTTAATAATGGTCAATCAAATTTCACACCAAGCTCATTATTAACTTCTGCAATAATTAATCAAACTTCGCCAAATTTACACTTAAGTCGCCGTAATACCAGCCGATGGTGCCTGCAAAACTAGATCGAAAACGGTTGAGAATTGACGTCTGAATTGACGTCTTAATGAATTACTTTTAATAATACTCAATCACATTTCAAACCAATCTCATTAATAACTTTTGCAGAAATTAATCAAACTTCGCCAAATTTACAGGGAAGTTGCCGTAATAGCAGCCGATGTTGCCTGCAAAACTACATGGAAAACGGTTGAGAATTGACGTCTGAATTGACGTCTAAATGAATAACTTTTAATAATACTCAATCAAATTTCACACCAATCTCATTAATAACTTTTGCAGTAATTAATCAAACTTCGCCAAATTTACAGGAAAGCTGCCGTAATAAAAGCAAATGTTGCCTGCAGAACTACATGGAAAACGGTTGAGAATTGACGTCTGAATTGACGTCTAAATGAATAACTTTTAATGATAGTCAATCAAATTTCACACCAAGCTCATTAATAACTTCTGCAATAAATAATCAAACTTCGCCAAATTTACACTTAAGTTGCCGTGATACCAGCCGATGGTGCCTGCAAAACTACATCGAAAACGGTTATGAATTGACGTCTGAATTGACGTCTAAATGAATAACTTTTAATAGTAGTCAATCAAATTTCACACCAAGCTCATTAATAACTTCTGCAATAATTAAATAAACTTCGCCAAATTTACACTTAAGTTGCCGTAATACCAGCCGATGGTGCCTGCAAAACTACATGGGAAACAGTTGAGAAGTGACGTCTGAATTGGCGTTTAAATGAATAACTTTTAATAATACTCAATCAAATTTCACAACAATCTTTTTAATAATTTTTGCAGTAATAAATCAAACTTCGCAAAGTTTACATTAATGAAACTTCGCCAAATTTACAGGGAAGTTGCCGTAATACCAGCCGATGGTGCGTGCAAAACTACATGGAAAACAGTTAAGAATTGACGTCTGAATTGACGTCTAAGTGAATAACTTTTAATGATACTCAATCAAATTTCACACCAATCTCATTAATAACTTTTGCAGTAATTAATCAAACTTCGCCAAATTTACAGGGAAGTTGCCGTAATAACAGCCGATGTTGCCTGCAAAACTACATGGAAAACTTTTGAGAATTGACGTCTGAATTGACGTCTAAATGAATAACTTTTAATAATACTCAATCAAATTTCACACCAATCTCATTAATAACTTTTGCAGTAATTAATCAAACTTCGCCAAATTTACAGGACAGCTGCCGTAATAACAGCCGATGTTGCCTGCAAAACTACATGGAAAACGTTTGAGAATTGACGTCTGAATTGACGTCTAAATGAATAACTTTTAATAATACTAAATCAAATTTCACAACAATCTCTTTATTAGTTTTTGCAGTAATAAATCAAACTTCGCAAAGTTTACATTAATCAAACTTAGCCAAATTGATAGGGAAGTTGCCGTAATAACAGCCGATGGTGCCTGCAAAACTACATCGAAAACGGTTGAGAATTGACGTCTGAATTGACGTCTAAATGAATAACTTTTAATAGTAGTCAATCAAATTTCACACCAAGCTCATTAATAACTTCTGCAATAATTAATCAAACTTCGCCAAATTACACGGAAGTTGCCGTAATACCAGCCGATGGTGCCTGCAAAACTACATCGCAAACGGTTGAGAATTGACGTCTGAATTGACGTCTAAGTGAATAATTTTTAATAATTCTCAATCAAATTTCAAACCAACCTCAGTAATAACTTCTGCAATAATTAAACAAACTTCGCCAAATTTACACTTAAGTTGCCGTGATACCAGCCGATGGTGCCTGCAAAACTACATCGAAAACGGTTTAGAATTGACGTCTGAATTGACGTCTAAATGAATAACTTTTAATAGTAGTCAATCAAATTTCACACCAAGCTCATTAATAACTTCTGCAATAATTAAATAAACTTCGCCAAATTTACACTTAAGTTGCCGTAATACCAGCCGATGGTGCCTGCAAAACTACATGGGAAACAGTTGAGAAGTGACGTCTGAATTGGCGTTTAAATGAATAACTTTTAATAATACTCAATCAAATTTCACAACAATCTCTTTAATAATTTTTGCAGCAATAAATCAAACTTCGCAAAGTTTACATTAATGAAACTTCGCCAAATTTACAGGGAAGTTGCCGTAATACCAGCCGATGGTGCCTGCAAAACTACATGGAAAACAGTTAAGAATTGACGTCTGAATTGACGTCTAAATGAATAACTTTTAATAATACTCAATCAAACTTCACAACAATCTCATTAATGACTAATGCAGTAATTAATCAAACTTTGCCAAATTTACAGGGAAGTTGCCGTAATAAAAGCCGATGTTGCCTGCAAAACTACATGAAAAACGGTTGAGAATTGACGTCTGAATTAACGTCTAAGTGAATAACTTTTAATGATACTCAATCAAATTTCACACCAATCTCATTAATAACTTTTGCAGTAATTAATCAAACTTCGCCAAATTTACAGGGAAGTTGCCGTAATAACAGCCGATGTTGCCTGCAAAACTACATGGAAAACTTTTGAGAATTGACGTCTGAATTGACGTCTAAATGAATAACTTTTAATAATACTCAATCAAATTTCAAACCAATCTCATTAATAACTTTTGCAGTAATTAATCAAACTTCGCCAAATTTACAGGACAGCTGCCGTAATAACAGCCGATGCTGCCTGCAAAACTACATGGAAAACGTTTGAGAATTGACGTCTGAATTGACGTCTAAATGAATAACTTTTAATAATACTAAATCAAATTTCACAACAATCTCTTTATTAGTTTTTGCAGTAATAAATCAAACTTCGCAAAGTTTACATTAATCAAACTTAGCCAAATTGATAGGGAAGTTGCCGTAATAACAGCCGATGGTGCCTGCAAAACTACATCGAAAACGGTTGAGAATTGACGTCTGAATTGACGTCTAAATGAATAACTTTTAATAGTAGTCAATCAAATTTCACACCAAGCTCATTAATAACTTCTGCAATAATTAATCAAACTTCGCCAAATTACACGGAAGTTGCCGTAATACCAGCCGATGGTGCCTGCAAAACTAAATCGCAAACGGTTGAGAATTGACGTCTGAATTGACGTCTAAATGAATAATTTTTAATAATTCTCAATCAAATTTCAAACCAACCTCAGTAATAACTTCTGCAATAATTAAATAAACTTCGCCAAATTTACACTTAAGTTGCCGTGATACCAGCCGATGGTGCCTGCAAAACTACATCGAAAACGGTTTAGAATTGACGTCTGAATTGACGTCTAAATGAATAACTTTTAATAGTAGTCAATCAAATTTCACACCTAGCTCATTAATAAATTCTGCAATAATTAATCAAACTTTGCCAAATTTACACGGAAGTTGCCGTAATACCAGCCGATGGTGCCTGCAAAACTACATCAAAAACGGTTGAGAATTGACGTCTGAATTGACGTCTAAATGAATAACTTTTAATAATACTCAATCAAATTTCAAACCAACCTCAGTAATAACTTCTGCAGTAATTAATCAAACTTCGCCAAATTTACAGGGAAGTTGCCATAATACCAGCCGATGGTGTCTGCAAAATTACATGGAAAACAGTTGAGAAGTGACGTCTGAATTGACGTTTAAATGAATAACTTTTAATAATACTCAATCAAATTTCACAACAATCTCTTTAATAATTTTTGCAGTAATAAATCAAACTTCGCAAAGTTTACAGTAATCAAACTTCGCCAAATTTACAGGGAAGTTGCCGTAATAACAGCCGATGTTGCCTACAAAATTACATGGAAAACGGTTGAGAATTGACGTCTGAATTGACGTCTAAATGAATAACTTTTAATAATACTCAATCAAATTTCACACCAATCTCATTAATAACTTTTGCAGTAATAAATCAAACTTCGCCATATTTACAGGGAAGTTGCCGTAATAGCAGCCGATGTTGCCTGCAAAACTACATGGAAAACGGTTGAGAATTGACGTCTGAATTGACGTATAAATGAATAACTTTTAATAATAGTCAATCAAATTTCACACCAAGCTCATTATTAACTTCTGCAATAATTAATCAAACTTCGCCAAATTTACACTTAAGTCGCCGTAATACCAGCCGATGGTGCCTGCAAAACTAGATCGAAAACGGTTGAGAATTGACGTCTGAATTGACGTCTTAATGAATTACTTTTAATAATACTCAATCACATTTCAAACCAATCTCATTAATAACTTTTGCAGAAATTAATCAAACTTCGCCAAATTTACAGGGAAGTTGCCGTAATAGCAGCCGATGTTGCCTGCAAAACTACATGGAAAACGGTTGAGAATTGACGTCTGAATTGACGTCTAAATGAATAACTTTTAATAATACTCAATCAAATTTCACACCAATCTCATTAATAACTTTTGCAGTAATTAATCAAACTTCGCCAAATTTACAGGAAAGCTGCCGTAATAAAAGCAAATGTTGCCTGCAGAACTACATGGAAAACGGTTGAGAATTGACGTCTGAATTGACGTCTAAATGAATAACTTTTAATGATAGTCAATCAAATTTCACACCAAGCTCATTAATAACTTCTGCAATAAATAATCAAACTTCGCCAAATTTACACTTAAGTTGCCGTGATACCAGCCGATGGTGCCTGCAAAACTACATCGAAAACGGTTATGAATTGACGTCTGAATTGACGTCTAAATGAATAACTTTTAATAGTAGTCAATCAAATTTCACACCAAGCTCATTAATAACTTCTGCAATAATTAAATAAACTTCGCCAAATTTACACTTAAGTTGCCGTAATACCAGCCGATGGTGCCTGCAAAACTACATGGGAAACAGTTGAGAATCGACGTCTGAATTGACGTCTAAATGAATAACTTTTAATAATACTCAATCAAATTTCACACCAATCTCATTAATAACTTTTGCAGTAATTAATCAAACTTCGCCAAATTTACAGGACAGCTGCCGTAATAACAGCCGATGTTGCCTGCAAAACTACATGGAAAACGTTTGAGAATTGACGTCTGAATTGACGTCTAAATGAATAACTTTTAATAATACTAAATCAAATTTCACAACAATCTCTTTAATAATTTTTGCAGTAATAAATCAAACTTCGCAAAGTTTACATTAATCAAACTTCGCCAAATGTATAGGGAAGTTGCCGCAATAACAGCCGATGGTGCCTGCAAAACTACATCGAAAACGGTTGAGAATTGACGTCTGAATTGACGTCTAATTGAATAACTTTTAATAATTCTCAATCAAATTTCAAATCAACCTCAGTAATAACTTCTGCAATAATTAATCAAACTTCGCCAAATTTACACTTAAGTTGCGGTGATACCAGCCGATGGTGCCTGCAAAACTACATCGAAAACGGTTTAGAATTGACGTCTGAATTGACGTCTAAATGAATAACTTTTAATAGTAGTCAATCAAATTTCACACCTAGCTCATTAATAACTTCTGCAATAATTAATCAAACTTTGCCAAATTTACACGGAAGTTGCCGTAATACCAGCCGATGGTGCCTGCAAAACTACATCAAAAACGGTTGAGAATTGACGTCTGAATTGACGTCTAAGTGAATAACTTTTAATAATACTCAATCGAATTTCACAACAATCTCTTTAATAATTTTTGCAGTAATAAATCAAACTTCGCAAAGTTTACAGTAATCAAACTTCGCCAAATTTACAGAGAAGTTGCCGTAATAACAGCCGATGTTGCCTACAAAATTACATGGAAAACGGTTGAGAATTGACGTCTGAATTGACGTCTAAATGAATAACTTTTAATAATACTCAATCAAATTTCACACCAATCTCATTAATAACTTTCGCAGTAATAAATCAAACTTCGCCATATTTACAGGGCAGTTGCCGTAATAGCAGCCGATGTTGCCTGCAAAACTACATGGAAAACGGTTGAGAATTGACGTCTGAATTGACGTCTAAATGAATAACTTTTAATAATACTCAATCAAATTTCACACCAATCTTATTAATAACTTTTGCAGTAATTAATCAAACTTCGCCAAATTTACAGGAAAGCTGCCGTAATAACAGCCAATGTTGCCTGTAAAACTACATGGAAAACGGTTGAGAATTGACGTCTGAATTGACGTATAAATGAATAACTTTTAATAATGGTCAATCAAATTTCACACCAAGCTCATTATTAACTTCTGCAATAATTAATCAAACTTCGCCAAATTTACACTTAAGTCGCCGTAATACCAGCCGATGGTGCCTGCAAAACTAGATCGAAAACGGTTGAGAATTGACGTCTGAATTGACGTCTTAATGAATTACTTTTAATAATACTCAATCACATTTCAAACCAATCTCATTAATAACTTTTGCAGAAATTAATCAAACTTCGCCAAATTTACAGGGAAGTTGCCGTAATAGCAGCCGATGTTGCCTGCAAAACTACATGGAAAACGGTTGAGAATTGACGTCTGAATTGACGTCTAAATGAATAACTTTTAATAATACTCAATCAAATTTCACACCAATCTCATTAATAACTTTTGCAGTAATTAATCAAACTTCGCCAAATTTACAGGAAAGCTGCCGTAATAAAAGCAAATGTTGCCTGCAGAACTACATGGAAAACGGTTGAGAATTGACGTCTGAATTGACGTCTAAATGAATAACTTTTAATGATAGTCAATCAAATTTCACACCAAGCTCATTAATAACTTCTGCAATAAATAATCAAACTTCGCCAAATTTACACTTAAGTTGCCGTGATACCAGCCGATGGTGCCTGCAAAACTACATCGAAAACGGTTATGAATTGACGTCTGAATTGACGTCTAAATGAATAACTTTTAATAGTAGTCAATCAAATTTCACACCAAGCTCAATAATAACTTCTGCAATAATTAAATAAACTTCGCCAAATTTACACTTAAGTTGCCGTAATACCAGCCGATGGTGCCTGCAAAACTACATGGGAAACAGTTGAGAAGTGACGTCTGAATTGGCGTTTAAATGAATAACTTTTAATAATACTCAATCAAATTTCACAACAATCTCTTTAATAATTTTCGCAGTAATAAATCAAACTTCGCAAAGTTTACATTAATGAAACTTCGCCAAATTTACAGGGAAGTTGCCGTAATACCAGCCGATGGTGCCTGCAAAACTACATGGAAAACAGTTAAGAATTGACGTCTGAATTGACGTCTAAATGAATAACTTTTAATAATACTCAATCAAATTTCACACCAATCTCATTAATAACTTTTGCAGTAATTAATCAAACTTCGCCAAATTTACAGGAAAGCTGCCGTAATAAAAGCAAATGTTGCCTGCAGAACTACATGGAAAACGGTTGAGAATTGACGTCTGAATTGACGTCTAAATGAATAACTTTTAATGATAGTCAATCAAATTTCACACCAAGCTCATTAATAACTTCTGCAATAAATAATCAAACTTCGCCAAATTTACACTTAAGTTGCCGTGATACCAGCCGATGGTGCCTGCAAAACTACATCGAAAACGGTTATGAATTGACGTCTGAATTGACGTCTAAATGAATAACTTTTAATAGTAGTCAATCAAATTTCACACCAAGCTCATTAATAACTTCTGCAATAATTAAATAAACTTCGCCAAATTTACACTTAAGTTGCCGTAATACCAGCCGATGGTGCCTGCAAAACTACATGGGAAACAGTTGAGAATCGACGTCTGAATTGACGTCTAAATGAATAACTTTTAATAATACTCAATCAAATTTCACACCAATCTCATTAATAACTTTTGCAGTAATTAATCAAACTTCGCCAAATTTACAGGACAGCTGCCGTAATAACAGCCGATGTTGCCTGCAAAACTACATGGAAAACGTTTGAGAATTGACGTCTGAATTGACGTCTAAATGAATAACTTTTAATAATACTAAATCAAATTTCACAACAATCTCTTTAATAATTTTTGCAGTAATAAATCAAACTTCGCAAAGTTTACATTAATCAAACTTCGCCAAATGTATAGGGAAGTTGCCGCAATAACAGCCGATGGTGCCTGCAAAACTACATCGAAAACGGTTGAGAATTGACGTCTGAATTGACGTCTAATTGAATAACTTTTAATAATTCTCAATCAAATTTCAAATCAACCTCAGTAATAACTTCTGCAATAATTAATCAAACTTCGCCAAATTTACACTTAAGTTGCGGTGATACCAGCCGATGGTGCCTGCAAAACTACATCGAAAACGGTTTAGAATTGACGTCTGAATTGACGTCTAAATGAATAACTTTTAATAGTAGTCAATCAAATTTCACACCTAGCTCATTAATAACTTCTGCAATAATTAATCAAACTTTGCCAAATTTACACGGAAGTTGCCGTAATACCAGCCGATGGTGCCTGCAAAACTACATCAAAAACGGTTGAGAATTGACGTCTGAATTGACGTCTAAGTGAATAACTTTTAATAATACTCAATCGAATTTCACAACAATCTCTTTAATAATTTTTGCAGTAATAAATCAAACTTCGCAAAGTTTACAGTAATCAAACTTCGCCAAATTTACAGAGAAGTTGCCGTAATAACAGCCGATGTTGCCTACAAAATTACATGGAAAACGGTTGAGAATTGACGTCTGAATTGACGTCTAAATGAATAACTTTTAATGATAGTCAATCAAATTTCACACCAAGCTCATTAATAACTTCTGCAATAAATAATCAAACTTCGCCAAATTTACACTTAAGTTGCCGTGATACCAGCCGATGGTGCCTGCAAAACTACATCGAAAACGGTTATGAATTGACGTCTGAATTGACGTCTAAATGAATAACTTTTAATAGTAGTCAATCAAATTTCACACCAAGCTCATTAATAACTTCTGCAATAATTAAATAAACTTCGCCAAATTTACACTTAAGTTGCCGTAATACCAGCCGATGGTGCCTGCAAAACTACATGGGAAACAGTTGAGAATCGACGTCTGAATTGACGTCTAAATGAATAACTTTTAATAATACTCAATCAAATTTCACACCAATCTCATTAATAACTTTTGCAGTAATTAATCAAACTTCGCCAAATTTACAGGACAGCTGCCGTAATAACAGCCGATGTTGCCTGCAAAACTACATGGAAAACGTTTGAGAATTGACGTCTGAATTGACGTCTAAATGAATAACTTTTAATAATACTAAATCAAATTTCACAACAATCTCTTTAATAATTTTTGCAGTAATAAATCAAACTTCGCAAAGTTTACATTAATCAAACTTCGCCAAATGTATAGGGAAGTTGCCGCAATAACAGCCGATGGTGCCTGCAAAACTACATCGAAAACGGTTGAGAATTGACGTCTGAATTGACGTCTAATTGAATAACTTTTAATAATTCTCAATCAAATTTCAAATCAACCTCAGTAATAACTTCTGCAATAATTAATCAAACTTCGCCAAATTTACACTTAAGTTGCGGTGATACCAGCCGATGGTGCCTGCAAAACTACATCGAAAACGGTTTAGAATTGACGTCTGAATTGACGTCTAAATGAATAACTTTTAATAGTAGTCAATCAAATTTCACACCTAGCTCATTAATAACTTCTGCAATAATTAATCAAACTTTGCCAAATTTACACGGAAGTTGCCGTAATACCAGCCGATGGTGCCTGCAAAACTACATCAAAAACGGTTGAGAATTGACGTCTGAATTGACGTCTAAGTGAATAACTTTTAATAATACTCAATCGAATTTCACAACAATCTCTTTAATAATTTTTGCAGTAATAAATCAAACTTCGCAAAGTTTACAGTAATCAAACTTCGCCAAATTTACAGAGAAGTTGCCGTAATAACAGCCGATGTTGCCTACAAAATTACATGGAAAACGGTTGAGAATTGACGTCTGAATTGACGTCTAAATGAATAACTTTTAATAATACTCAATCAAATTTCACACCAATCTCATTAATAACTTTCGCAGTAATAAATCAAACTTCGCCATATTTACAGGGCAGTTGCCGTAATAGCAGCCGATGTTGCCTGCAAAACTACATGGAAAACGGTTGAGAATTGACGTCTGAATTGACGTCTAAATGAATAACTTTTAATAATACTCAATCAAATTTCACACCAATCTCATTAATAACTTTTGCAGTAATTAATCAAACTTCGCCAAATTTACAGGAAAGCTGCCGTAATAACAGCCAATGTTGCCTGTAAAACTACATGGAAAACGGTTGAGAATTGACGTCTGAATTGACGTATAAATGAATAACTTTTAATAATGGTCAATCAAATTTCACACCAAGCTCATTATTAACTTCTGCAATAAATAATTAAACTTCGCCAAATTTACACTTAAGTTGCCGTGATACCAGCCGATGGTGCCTGCAAAACTACATCAAAAACGGTTATGAATTGACGTCTGAATTGACGTCTAAATGAATAACTTTTAATAGTAGTCAATCAAATTTCACACCAAGCTCATTAATAACTTCTGCAATAATTAAATAAACTTCGCCAAATTTACACTTAAGTTGCCGTAATACCAGCCGATGGTGCCTGCAAAACTACATGGGAAACAGTTGAGAAGTGACGTCTGAATTGACGTTTAAATGAATAACTTTTAATAATACTCAATCAAATTTCACAACAATCTCTTTAATAATTTTTGCAGTAATAAATCAAACTTCGCAAAGTTTACATTAATGAAACTTCGCCAAATTTACAGGGAAGTTGCCGTAATACCAGCCGATGGTGCCTGCAAAACTACATGGAAAACAGTTAAGAATTGACGTCTGAATTGACGTCTAAATGAATAACTTTTAATAATACTCAATCAAACTTCACAACAATCTCATTAATAACTAATGCAGTAATTAATCAAACTTTGCCAAATTTACAGGGAAGTTGCCGTAATAAAAGCCGATGTTGCCTGCAAAACTACATGAAAAACGGTTGAGAATTGACGTCTGAATTAACGTCTAAGTGAATAACTTTTAATGATACTCAATCAAATTTCACACCAATCTCATTAATAACTTTTGCAGTAATTAATCAAACTTCGCCAAATTTACAGGGAAGTTGCCGTAATAACAGCCGATGTTGCCTGCAAAACTACATGGAAAACGGTTGAGAATTGACGTCTGAATTGACGTCTAAATGAATAACTTTTAATAATACTCAATCAAATTTCACACCAATCTCATTAATAACTTTTGCAGTAATTAATCAAACTTCGCCAAATTTACAGGACAGCTGCCGTAATAACAGCCGATGTTGCCTGCAAAACTACATGGAAAACGTTTGAGAATTGACGTCTGAATTGACGTCTAAATGAATAACTTTTAATAATACTAAATCAAATTTCACAACAATCTCTTTATTAGTTTTTGCAGTAATAAATCAAACTTCGCAAAGTTTACATTAATCAAACTTAGCCAAATTGATAGGGAAGTTGCCGTAATAACAGCCGATGGTGCCTGCAAAACTACATCGAAAACGGTTGAGAATTGACGTCTGAATTGACGTCTAAATGAATAACTTTTAATAGTAGTCAATCAAATTTCACACCAAGCTCATTAATAACTTCTGCAATAATTAATCAAACTTCGCCAAATTACACGGAAGTTGCCGTAATACCAGCCGATGGTGCCTGCAAAACTACATCGCAAACGGTTGAGAATTGACGTCTGAATTGACGTCTAAATGAATAATTTTTAATAATTCTCAATCAAATTTCAAACCAACCTCAGTAATAACTTCTGCAATAATTAATCAAACTTCGCCAAATTTACACTTAAGTTGCCGTGATACCAGCCGATGGTGCCTGCAAAACTACATCGAAAACGGTTTAGAATTGACGTCTGAATTGACGTCTAAATGAATAACTTTTAATAGTAGTCAATCAAATTTCACACCTAGCTCATTAATAACTTCTGCAATAATTAATCAAACTTTGCCAAATTTACACGGAAGTTGCCGTAATACCAGCCGATGGTGCCTGCAAAACTACATCAAAAACGGTTGAGAATTGACGTCTGAATTGACGTCTAAATGAATAACTTTTAATAATACTCAATCAAATTTCAAACCAGCCTCAGTAATAACTTCTGCAGTAATTAATCAAACTTCGCCAAATTTACAGGGAAGTTGCCGTAATACCAGCCGATGGTGTCTGCAAAATTACATGGAAAACAGTTGAGAAGTGACGTCTGAATTGACGTTTAAATGAATAACTTTTAATAATACTCAATCAAATTTCACAACAATCTCTTTAATAATTTTTGCAGTAATAAATCAAACTTCGCAAAGTTTACAGTAATCAAACTTCGCCAAATTTACAGGGAAGTTGCCGTAATAACAGCCGATGTTGCCTACAAAATTACATGGAAAACGGTTGAGAATTGACGTCTGAATTGACGTCTAAATGAATAACTTTTAATAATACTCAATCAAATTTCACACCAATCTCATTAATAACTTTTGCAGTAATAAATCAAACTTCGCCATATTTACAGGGAAGTTGCCGTAATAGCAGCCGATGTTGCCTGCAAAACTACATGGAAAACGGTTGAAAATTGACGTCTGAATTAACGTCTAAATGAATAACTTTTAATAATACTCAATCAAATTTCACACCAATCTCATTAATAACTTTTGCAGTAATTAATCAAACTTCGCCAAATTTACAGGAAAGCTGCCGTAATAACAGCCAATGTTGCCTGTAAAACTACATGGAAAACGGTTGAGAATTGACGTCTGAATTGACGTCTAAATGAATAACTTTTAATGATAGTCAATCAAATTTCACACCAAGCTCATTAATAACTTCTGCAATAAATAATCAAACTTCGCCAAATTTACACTTAAGTTGCCGTGATACCAGCCGATGGTGCCTGCAAAACTACATCGAAAACGGTTGAGAATTGACGTCTGAATTGACGTCTAAATGAATAACTTTTAATAATACTCAATCAAATTTCACACCAAGCTCATTAATAACTTCTGCAATAATTAATCAAACTTCGCCAAATGTACACTTAAGTTGCTGTAATACCAGCCGATGGTGCTTGCAAAACTACATGGAAAATAGTTGAGAAGTGACGTCAGAATTGACGTTTAAATGAATAACTTTTAATAATACTCAATCAAATTTCACAACAATCTCTTTAATAATTTTTGCAGTAATAAATCAAACTTCGCAAAGTTTACATTAATATAACTTCGCCAAATTTACAGGGAAGTTGCCGTAATACCAGCCGATGGTGCCTGCAAAACTACATGGAAAACAGTTAAGAATTGACGTCTGAATTGACGTCTAAATGAATAACTTTTAATAATACTCAATCAAACTTCACAACAATCTCATTAATAACTAATGCAGTAATTAATCAAACTTTGCCAAATTTACAGGGAAGTTGCCGTAATAAAAGCCGATGTTGCCTGCAAAACTACATGAAAAACGGTTGAGAATTGACGTCTGAATTAACGTCTAAGTGAATAACTTTTAATGATACTCAATCAAATTTCACACCAATCTCATTAATAACTTTTGCAGTAATTAATCAAACTTCGCCAAATTTACAGGGAAGTTGCCGTAATAACAGCCGATGTTGCCTGCAAAACTACATGGAAAACTTTTGAGAATTGACGTCTGAATTGACGTCTAAATGAATAACTTTTAATAATACTCAATCAAATTTCACACCAATCTCATTAATAACTTTTGCAGTAATTAATCAAACTTCGCCAACTTTACAGGACAGCTGCCGTAATAACAGCCGATGTTGCCTGCAAAACTACATGGAAAACGTTTGAGAATTGACGTCTGAATTGACGTCTAAATGAATAACTTTTAAAATTACTAAATCAAATTTCACAACAATCTCTTTATTAATTTTTGCAGTAATAAATCAAACTTCGCAAAGTTTACATTAATCAAACTTAGCCAAATTGATAGGGAAGTTGCCGTAATAACAGCCGATGGTGCCTGCAAAACTACATCGAAAACGGTTGAGAATTGACGTCTGAATTGACGTCTAAATGAATAACTTTTAATAGTAGTCAATCAAATTTCACACCAAGCTCATTAATAACTTCTGCAATAATTAATCAAACTTCGCCAAATTACACGGAAGTTGCCGTGATAGCAGCCGATGGTGCCTGCAAAACTACATCGAAAACGGTTTAGAATTGACGTCTGAATTGACGTCTAAATGAATAACTTTTAATAGTAGTCAATCAAATTTCACACCTAGCTCATTAATAACTTCTGCAATAATTAATCAAACTTTGCCAAATTTACACGGAAGTTGCCGTAATACCAGCCGATGGTGCCTGCAAAACTACATCAAAAACGGTTGAGAATTGACGTCTGAATTGACGTCTAAATGAATAACTTTTAATAATACTCAATCAAATTTCAAACCAACCTCAGTAATAACTTCTGCAGTAATTAATCAAACTTCGCCAAATTTACAGGGAAGTTGTCGTAATACCAGCCGATGGTGTCTGCAAAATTACATGGAAAACAGTTGAGAAGTGACGTCTGAATTGACGTTTAAATGAATAACTTTTAATAATACTCAATCAAATTTCACAACAATCTCTTTAATAATTTTTGCAGTAATAAATCAAACTTCGCAAAGTTTACAGTAATCAAACTTCGCCAAATTTACAGGGAAGTTGCCGTAATAACAGCCGATGTTGCCTACAAAATTACATGGAAAACGGTTGAGAATTGACGTCTGAATTGACGTCTAAATGAATAACTTTTAATAATACTCAATCAAATTTCACAACAATCTCATTAATAACTTTTGCAGTAATAAATCAAACTTCGCCATATTAACAGGGAAGTTGCCGTAATAGCAGCCGATGTTGCCTGCAAAACTACATGGAAAACGGTTGAGAATTGACGTCTGAATTGACGTCTAAATGAATAACTTTTAATAATACTCAATCAAATTTCACACCAATCTCATTAATAACTTTTGCAGTAATTAACCAAACTTCGCCAAATTTACAGGAAAGCTGCCGTAATAACAGCCAATGTTGCCTGTAAAACTACATGGAAAACGGTTGAGAATTGACGTCTGAATTGACGTCTAAATGAATAACTTTTAATGATAGTCAATCAAATTTCACACCAAGCTCATTAATAACTTCTGCAATAAATAATCAAACTTCGCCAAATTTACACTTAAGTTGCCGTGATACCAGCCGATGGTGCCTGCAAAACTACATCGAAAACGGTGGAGAATTGACGTCTGAATTGACGTCTAAATGAATAACTTTTAATAATACTCAATCAAATTTCACACCAATCTCATTAATAACTTTTGCAGTAATTAATCAAACTTCGCCAAATTTACAGGAAAGCTGCAGTAATAACAGCCAATGTTGCCTGCAAAACTAGATGGAAAACGGTTGAGAATTGACGTCTGAATTGACGTCTAAATGAATAACTTTTAATGATAGTCAATCAAATTTCACACCAAGCTCATTAATAACTTCTGCAATAAATTATCAAACTTCGCCAAATTTACACTTAAGTTGCCGTGATACCAGCCGATGGTGCCTGCAAAACTACATCGAAAACGATTATGAATTGACATCTGAATTTACGTCTAAATGAATAACTTTTAATAGTAGTCAATCAAATTTCACACCAAGCTCATTAATAACTTCTGCAATAATTAATCAAACTTTGCCAAATTTACAGGGAAGTTGCCGTAATACCAGCCGATGGTGCCTGCAAAACTACATCAAAAACGGTTGAGAATTGACGTCTGAATTGACGTCTAAATGAATAACTTTTAATAATACTCAATCAAATTTCAAACCAACCTCAGTAATAACTTCTGCAGTAATTAATCAAACTTCGCCAAATTTACAGGGAAGTTGTCGTAATACCAGCCGATGGTGTCTGCAAAATTACATGGAAAACAGTTGAGAAGTGACGTCTGAATTGACGTTTAAATTAATAACTTTTAATAATACTCAATCAAATTTCACAACAATCTCTTTAATAATTTTTGCAGTAATAAATCAAACTTCGCAAAGTTTACAGTAATCAAACTTCGCCAAATTTACAGGGAAGTTGCCGTAATAACAGCCGATGTTGCCTACAAAATTACATGGAAAACGGTTGAGAATTGACGTCTGAATTGACGTCTAAATGAATAACTTTTAATAATACTCAATCAAATTTCACACCAATCTCATTAATAACTTTTGCAGTAATAAATCAAACTTCGCCATATTTACAGGGAAGTTGCCGTAATAGCAGCCGATGTTGCCTGCAAAACTACATGGAAAACGGTTGAGAATTGACGTCTGAATTGACGTCTAAATGAATAACTTTTAATAATACTCAATCAAATTTCACACCAATCTCATTAATAACTTTTGCAGTAATTAATCAAACGTCGCCAAATTTACAGGAAAGCTGCCGTAATAACAGCCAATGTTGCCTGTAAAACTACATGGAAAACGGTTGAGAATTGACGTCTGAATTGACGTCTAAATGAATAACTTTTAATGATAGTCAATCAAATTTCACACCAAGCTCATTAATAACTTCTGCAATAAATAATCAAACTTCGCCAAATTTACACTTAAGTTGCCGTGATACCAGCCGATGGTGCCTGCAAAACTACATCGAAAACGGTGGAGAATTGACGTCTGAATTGACGTCTAAATGAATAACTTTTAATAGTAGTCAATCAAATTTCACACCAAGCTCATTAATAACTTCTGCAATAATTAATCAAACTTTGCCAAATTTACAGGGAAGTTGCCGTAATACCAGCCGATGGTGTCTGCAAAATTACATCGCAAACGGTTGAGAATTGACGTCTGAATTGACGTCTAAATGAATAACTTTTAATAATAGTCAATCAAATGGCACACCAAGCTCATTAATAACTTCTGCAATAATTAAATAAACTTCGCCAAATTTACACTTAAGTTGCCGTAATACCAGCCTATGGTGCCTGCAAAACTACATGGGAAACAGTTGAGAAGTGACGTCTGAATTGACGTTTAAATGAATAACTTTTAATAATACTCAATCAAATTTCACAACAATCTCTTTAATAATTTTTGCAGTAATAAATCAAACTTCGCAAAGTTTACATTAATCAAACTTCGCCAAATTTACAGGGAAGTTGCCGTAATAACAGCCGAAGTTGCCTGCAAAACTACATCGAAAACGGTTGAGAATTGACGTCTAAATGAATAACTTTTAATGATACTCAATCAAATGTCACACCAAGCTCATTAATAACTTCTGCAATAATTAATCAAACTTCGCCAAATTTACACTTAAGTTGCCGTAATACCAGCCGATGGTGCTTGCAAAACTACATCGAAAACGGTTGAGAATTGACGTCTAAATGAATAACTTTTAATGATACTCAATCAAATTTCACACCAATCTCATTAATAACTTTTGCAGTAATTAATCAAACTTCGCCAAATTTACAGGGAAGTTGCCGTAATAACAGCCGATGTTGCCTGCAAAACTACATGGAAAACGGTTGAGAATCGACGTCTGAATTGACGTCTAAATGAATAACTTTTAATAATACTCAATCAAATTTCACACCAATCTCATTAATAACTTTTGCAGTAATTAATCAAACTTCGCCAAATTTACAGGACAGCTGCCGTAATAACAGCCGATGTTGCCTGCAAAACTACATGGAAACCGTTTGAGAATTGACGTCTGAATTGACGTCTAAATGAATAACTTTTAATAATACTAAATCAAATTTCACAACAATCTCTTTAATAATTTTTGCAGTAATAAATCAAACTTCGCAAAGTTTACATTAATCAAACTTCGCCAAATGTATAGGGAAGTTGCCGTAATAACAGCCGATGGTGCCTGCAAAACTACATCGAAAACGGTTGAGAATTGACGTCTGAATTGACGTCTAATTGAATAACTTTTAATAATTCTCAATCAAATTTCAAACCAACCTCAGTAATAACTTCTGCAATAATTAATCAAACTTCGCCAAATTCACACTTAAGTTGCGGTGATACCAGCCGATGGTGCCTGCAAAACTACATCGAAAACGGTTTAGAATTGACGTCTGAATTGACGTCTAAATGAATAACTTTTAATAGTAGTCAATCAAATTTCACACCTAGCTCATTAATAACTTCTGCAATAATTAATCAAACTTTGCCAAATTTACACGGAAGTTGCCGTAATACCAGCCGATGGTGCCTGCAAAACTACATCAAAAACGGTTGAGAATTGACGTCTGAATTGACGTCTAAATGAATAACTTTTAATAATACTCGATCAAATTTCAAACCAACCTCAGTAATAACTTCTGCAGTAATTAATCAAACTTCGCCAAATTTACAGGGAAGTTGCCGTAATACCAGCCGATGGTGTCTGCAAAATTACATGGAAAACAGTTGAGAAGTGACGTCTGAATTGACGTTTAAATGAATAACTTTTAATAATACTAAATCAAATTTCACAACAATCTCTTTAATATTTTTTGCAGTAATAAATCAAACTTCGCAAAGTTTACAGTAATCAAACTTCGCCAAATTTACAGGGAAGTTGCCGTAATAACAGCCGATGTTGCCTACAAAATTACATGGAAAACGGTTGAGAATTGACGTCTGAATTGACGTCTAAATGAATAACTTTTAATAATACTCAATCAAATTTCACACCAATCTCATTAATAACTTTCGCAGTAATAAATCAAACTTTGCCAAATTTACAGGGAAGTTGCCGTAATAGCAGCCGATGTTGCCTGCAAAACTACATGGAACACGGTAGAGAATTGACGTCTGAATTGACGTCTAAATGAATAACTTTTAATAATACTCAATCAAATTTCACACCAATCTCATTAATAACTTTTGCAGTAATTAATCAAACTTCGCCAAATTTACAGGAAAGCTGCCGTAATAACAGCCAATGTTGCCTGTAAAACTACATGGAAAACGGTTGAGAATTGACGTCTGAATTGACGTCTAAATGAATAACTTTTAATGATAGTCAATCAAATTTCACACCAAGCTCATTAATAACTTCTGCAATAAATAATCAAACTTCGCCAAATTTACACTTAAGTTGCCGTGATACCAGCCGATGGTGCCTGCAAAACTACATCGAAAACGGTTGAGAATTGACGTCTGAATTGACGTCTAAATGAATAACTTTTAATAGTAGTCAATCAAATTTCACACCAAGCTCATTAATAACTTCTGCAATAATTAATCAAACATTGCCAAATTTACACGGAAGTTGCCATAGTACCAGCCGATGGTGCCTGCAAAACTACATCAAAAACGGTTGAGAATTGACGTCTGAATTGACGTCTAAATGAATAACTTTTAATAATACTCAATCAAATTTCAAACCAACCTCAGTAATAACTTCTGCAGTAATTAATCAAACTTCGCCAAATGTACACTTAATTTGCTGTAATACCAGCCGATGTTGCCTGCAAAACTACATGGAAAACAGTTGAGAAGTGACGTCTGAATTGACGTCTAAATGAATAACTTTTAATAATACTCAATCAAATTTCACACCAAGCTCATTAATAACTTCTGCAATAAATTATCAAACTTCGCCAAATTTACACTTAAGTTGCCGTGATACCAGCCGATGGTGCCTGCAAAACTACATCGAAAACGGTTATGAATTGACGTCTGAATTGACGTCTAAATGAATAACTTTTAATAGTAGTCAATCAAATTTCACACCAAGCTCATTAATAACGTCTGCAATAATTAATCAAACTTTGCCAAATTTACAGGGAAGTTGCCGTAATACCAGCCGATGGTGTCTGCAAAATTACATCGCAAACGGTTGAGAATTGACGTCTGAATTGACGTCTAAATGAATAACTTTTAATAATAGTCAATCAAATGTCACACCAAGCTCATTAATAACTTCTGCAATAATTAAATAAACTTCGCCAAATTTACACTTAAGTTGCCGTAATACCAGCCTATGGTGCCTGCAAAACTACATGGGAAACAGTTGAGAAGTGACGTCTGAATTGACGTTTAAATGAATAACTTTTAATAATACTCAATCAAATTTCACAACAATCTCTTTAATAATTTTTGCAGTAATAAATCAAACTTCGCAAAGTTTACATTAATCAAACTTCGCCAAATTTACAGGGAAGTTGCCGTAATAACAGCCGAAGTTGCCTGCAAAACTACATCGAAAACGGTTGAGAATTGACGTCTAAATGAATAACTTTTAATGATACTCAATCAAATGTCACACCAAGCTCATTAATAACTTCTGCAATAATTAATCAAACTTCGCCAAATTTACACTTAAGTTGCCGTAATACCAGCCGATGGTGCCTGCAAAACTACATCGAAAACGGTTGAGAATTGACGTCTAAATGAATAACTTTTAATGATACTCAATCAAATTTCACACCAATCTCATTAATAACTTTTGCAGTAATTAATCAAACTTCGCCAAATTTACAGGGAAGTTGCCGTAATAACAGCCGATGTTGCCTGCAAAACTACATGGAAAACGGTTGAGAATCGACGTCTGAATTGACGTCTAAATGAATAACTTTTAATAATACTCAATCAAATTTCACACCAATCTCATTAATAACTTTTGCAGTAATTAATCAAACTTCGCCAAATTTACAGGACAGCTGCCGTAATAACAGCCGATGTTGCCTGCAAAACTACATGGAAAACGTTTGAGAATTGACGTCTGAATTGACGTCTAAATGAATAACTTTTAATAATACTAAATCAAATTTCACAACAATCTCTTTAATAATTTTTGCAGTAATAAATCAAACTTCGCAAAGTTTACATTAATCAAACTTCGCCAAATGTATAGGGAAGTTGCCGTAATAACAGCCGATGGTGCCTGCAAAACTACATCGAAAACGGTTTAGAATTGACGTCTGAATTGACGTCTAAATGAATAACTTTTAATAGTAGTCAATCAAATTTCACACCTAGCTCATTAATAACTTCTGCAATAATTAATCAAACTTTGCCAAATTTACACGGAAGTTGCCGTAATACCAGCCGATGGTGCCTGCAAAACTACATCAAAAACGGTTGAGAATTGACGTCTGAATTGACGTCTAAATGAATAACTTTTAATAATACTCAATCAAATTTCAAACCAACCTCAGTAATAACTTCTGCAGTAATTAATCAAACTTCGCCAAATTTACAGGGAAGTTGCCGTAATACCAGCCGATGGTGTCTGCAAAATTACATGGAAAACAGTTGAGAAGTGACGTCTGAATTGACGTTTAAATGAATAACTTTTAATAATACTCAATCAAATTTCACAACAATCTCTTTAATATTTTTTGCAGTAATAAATCAAACTTCGCAAAGTTTACAGTAATCAAACTTCGCCAAATTTACAGGGAAGTTGCCGTAATAACAGCCGATGTTGCCTACAAAATTACATGGAAAACGGTAGGGTTTTTGTTGGAATAATGTTGGCCTAGCGTCGCAGACGGTGGCCCAACATTATTTCACAATTGGGCCAATGTATCTGGGTATTTGCCTTTCTGGCCACGGGGAATTGAATTGTCACCCCTATAGCAATTGCCGCAAAGTAACCTATGTATACAGAATGTTGGGTTATTTTTAGGCCATCGTCAGACACGTTGAATCAACATTGAAGCAACATTGGTTAGGGGTTTTGTCAAGTTGAATAAAAAAATCCGAGAAAAACTCGGAAGTGGGTGGGTAAGTCAGGCCCCAACTCCTATTTGTTATTTTTTTAATTATATATATTTTTTTTTATTATACATGTTTCTAAAAAAAATATAGATATGGGGGGTCGGGTGTGTGGGGTCTGGACAATCCAAGTTTTTCTCGGATTTTTTTATTTTGTTTAACTTGACAAGACCCTTCAGCCGTCCAGTGGTTGCTGTAGACGCTGGTGTGGAAGAATCATGCGTTCGGTCTGTGTTGGAGTAATGTTGAGCCAGCGTCGTACACGATTGTCCGGCATTGAAGCAGCAATGGGCTGCGACTCTGGCCCAACATTGAACATCAATTGGTTGGGTAGGCCTACATCGTGTGTATCGTAGAAGAAAAAGAATAACAAACTTTTATTTAACCATTAAATGTATATTACAATTTGTTTAGTAAATTATAATATGAATTGGATTAGGAGACCTCCATTAATACATTAAGCCGCTAACATGGAGGCCAACTTTTAATATACAAAATAATAATAACAGTTCACCAAACATTTACATAGTAAAAATAACAAACAAATAAACATGCATACAGTCAAAAAGAAAAAATACCATAAACATAAAACAAATTAATATAAAAATAAATTATCATCGACATACAAAAAAACCCACAGAAATGATTCAACTGCTGAAATCATTGACAATTTATAAACCTATCGACATTTTCAAAGACATTAAGAGGTTTAGAGTTAATTATAGGGCAGCCAAACGACGACAGACATAGCAATTTTCAACAAAACAAACATATGTGTATTTTACAAGGAGACTTAAATTTAATAGACCAGGCGCCCATGGGGGTGGGGTGTCACCAGGAAGGGAAATAACTGCCTCTGGGGGCTTTTTTTAGTTTTCGCCATTTTTGTATATGTGGTATGGTGGCGCTTACTTGTTTTTACGGCTATTCCGAATAGTACGTAATGTGTCACTGTTTTATCTATAACTTTTTCTGTGGCTGTTGTATATCTATGATCTTTGTAACATATGAAAGGTAACATGGAGGGCTTTCCAGCGGTAATAAACATGTGTTATTTCAATCTACCAAAAAACTAAAATGTGTCCCACTTTTCGCGTGATGTAGATATTTATAAGTACAATAAAAACAAGTGTGGTACAATTTCAATATTTTATTTTTGATGGGGTGTTACATGAAAGGGAAATAATTGCCACTGGTATTTTCATGCACCTATGCTTCCAGGAATAAGAATCTGAATGCTGATCAGGTCAACGTGGGTTTTTGTTTGTAGTTTTGGCCATTTTTGTACATGTGGTATGGTGACGCTTACTTCATTTACAGCGATTGCGAATAGAACATAATGTGGCACTGTTTTATCTATAACCATGGTAACGTTATCTGTGGTTGTTGCTATAGGTATCATATGAAAGGTAACATCGAGGTTTTTTCAGTGGTGATAAATATGTGTTATTTTGATCTATCGAATAACTAAAGTGAGCCTTTAGTACAGCAGCAGACACCAAAAAAGAGCCATATTTAAGGAGTTAACTAAACCGGCGGTACAACATTTGTCCTGACTGTCTAGAATATTTCCCAGAAGTCTCTAGATACAGAATCTGGTTGATAATATTGCCGGAAATGGGGGCGGGTTGAGAATTCGCACTTTTGTACACCTACCCGAGAATGTTCGCTAAAATATGATTTTCGCGTCATTCTCACTCTATTATAATGTTGGGCCATTTAAATGAAATATTTTTGATTTTTTATCTATTGATCAGGTCATATATTTTTGAAGATGAAATAGTAAAAAAAAAAATGTTACACTAGCATCCTACTTCTAAGAGCTATTTTAGATATTGTAAATATGTAGCAAAAAGCAATTTTTCAAATTTTTTTATTAAAAAAAAAAAATGCCTATAGTCTAGGACAGCAGATTCGTTTCTGCACGGAGGTCTCCATGATCGGTACCATTTAGTTCAGATACATCCCTTAAGTCAAAATTAGGTGACCAATGCTAGATTCGTCGAGTAATTGATAATTATGGCCAATTTCAAAATGGCCGCCGTAAAATCCATGTTTTTTCCCAAATGTATTATTGAACATGGTTTTCCTAAATTTCGAATCACAAGCACGATTCGAGTGTCTAATCCTACATTTTATGTTCGTTCAAGTATTTAAAAATGCTGTAATGTGATATTTAGGACTTTTAGAAGCACATGTTTTGTCATGTAAGAAAACCCCAACGATCGGTGTCATTTAGTTCAGAGCTAGACAACCCTTGAGTGAAAATCATATGATTAGTGCTTGATTTGTAGAGTAATTAATCAATATGGCCGATTTTAAAATGGCCACCGTTGAATCAATGCTTAATCTTTAAATGCATAAGTCAACATCGCTAACAAAGATCACTTTTGTAGTGGCTTATATAATTTTCAATGTGGCTGTTATCACTTCTTCACTTGCCAAGATCACTTTCGTAGTGGCTGGGATAACTTTTAAAGTCGCTGTTATCTCTTCTTCAGTGGTCAAGATCACCTTTGTTG
Organism: Flabesymbios commensalis; assembly: GCA_964017125.1. Classification (NCBI taxonomy): domain Eukaryota; kingdom Metazoa; phylum Annelida; class Polychaeta; order Terebellida; family Flabelligeridae; genus Flabesymbios; species Flabesymbios commensalis. Next base: position 57,337 of record CAXHKU010000511.1, read on the forward strand.
TAGCTGAAATAACTTTTAAAATTGTTGTAATCACTTCTTCAGTGGTCAAGATTACTTTTGTGGTGGTTTAGATCATTTTTATAGTGGCTGTGATCACTTCATCTGTGGCCAAGATCACTATTGTCATGGCTGAGATAACTTTTAGAATGGTTGTAATCACTTCTTCAGTAGCCAAGATCACTTTGTAGTGGTTTAAGATAATTTGTAAAGTGGCTGTGATCACTTCCGCAGTAGCTAAGATCACTTTGTTGTGGCTTAGATAACTTTTTCAGTGGCTGACACCAGTTTGTTTGTGGCCAAGATCACCTTTGTAGTGGCTAACATAACATTTAAAGTAGCTGTGATCACTTCTTCGGTGGCCAAGATCACTTTGCATTGGCTAAGATAACTTTTAAAGTGGTTCTAATCACTTTTTTAGTGGCCAAGATCACTTTTGTAGTGGCTAACATAACTTGTAAAGTGGCTGTAATCACTTCTTCAGTGGTCAAGATCACTTTTGTAGTAGATGAAATAACTTTTAAAATGGTTGTAATCACTTTTTCATTGGTCAAGATCACTTTTGTAGTGGTTTAGATCATTTTTAAAGTGGCTGTGATCACTTCTTTAGTGGCCAAGATCACTCTGTAATGGCTTAGATAACTTGTTTTCAGTGGCTGACACCAGTTTGTTAGTGAGCAAAATCAACTTTGTAGTGGCTGACATAACTTTTAAAGCGGTTATGATCACTTCTTTAGTGATCATGATAACTTGTGTAGTGGCGGAGGTAACTTTAAAGTGGATGTAATCACTTATTTAGTCGTCAAGATCATTTTTGTAGTGGCTTAGATCGAGAAATATTTCTTTGATCAGCTGACAGTTTATTGGAATTATCAATTCATACATCCCTGATCACATCAATGAGTCGTTTCTTTATTTGCCCCATTTGTAAGAAACTGATAGGTATTTTATTGTTTAAGCGCTTGACAATGTATTTTTCTCAACGTTCTCAATTTTTGATAGATGCATCAGCCACTACATCATATCGAGAGGGAGTCCATCTGCTTCATCAGCCTTATCACCAAAGGTATCTGGTATTGCAGCCATAGTGCAAATATCAGCCACTAAGTCAACTTTATATGCAGATAATATCTGTCTTTCTATTTAACCACGTGCAATATTCCATGAAGACGTAAAATAGTTGGCTCTTTGCTGTAGGCCTTCTAGTGCCATCTGCATTGGACATACATAACGAAACTTGTACAAGTGAATGTGTCACTAACTTGCGTATGTCTAAAGGACTATTATGCTTGCCAGAAGTTTATCTAAGATGTATCTTTCCAATACCAATCCTTTTATCCTTTTTTTTTGTTGGAGTCCCTGAATCTCTAAAAATAGAGATCTGGGAATTGGGGAAAACAACTGTTTGCAGCCACTATCCAGTTTTTCGTTTACAGATGTGTATATCTGGGTAGCATGTTTATCAACCGTCAACGTTGACCATACTTTCTGAGACACATTGCTCAACTGGAGGTCATGATGACAAATTGAACAGTCTCTGACTATCTATATTAGAGCCAAATGGGTTGGGAAACTCTTCCTCAACAGCAACTTCATATTGTCAGATGGTCAAGAAGTCTCTGTGAGTTGTTTGTAGAACTGTCGAGTTCAGTCATATGTAAAAGTCCAACTCTGAATTTTGCAAAATGAGGTCTATTAAGTCCCCATTTATCATAAGTTGTTTGGTTTTGCAAACTGTTTAATGCCACCAGGAATTTTGCACTTCGGTTGTAAGACTGTTTCCCAGCTTAATCAAGGGCTTGCCTTGAAGCCTTGTGATAGCTTCTCTGAACTAATATTCTTTGTTTTTGCTTTGAACCTGGATGAGTTACGTCTAGCAGGCCCTATGTGTTGGCTTATGGTACCTTTCATATGATACCAAGATTCTAAATATACAACAGCCACAGAGAAAGTTATAGATAAAACAGTGCAACATTATGTAGGCCTACTGTTCGGGATAGCGGTAAAAACAAGTAAGCGTCACCATACCACATGTACAAAAATGGCCAAAATTAAAAAAGTGTTGACCTGATCAACTTCTGATTATCATTCCTGGATAGCATAGGTACAAGAAAATATCAGTGGCAGTGATTTCCCTTCAAGGTAACAACCCAAAAATAAAATATTGAAATTTCACCTAGTTTGTTTTTATTGTACTTAAAAATATCTGCATCTTGCGAAAAGTCCGACTCATTTTAGTTCTTCGGCAGATCGAAATAACGCATGCTTATTGCCACTGGAAAGCCCTCCGTGTTACCTTTCATATGATACCAAGATCTGAGATATATAACAAAAACAGGGAAAGTTATAGATAAAACAGTGTCACATTAAATACTATTCGGAATAGTCGTAAAAACAAGTAAGCGTCACCATACCACATGTACAAAAATGGCGAAATCTAAAAAAGCCCCCATGTCGACCTGACCAACATTCGGATTCTCATTCCTGGATAGTATAGGTACAAGAAAATGCCAGTGGCAGTTATTTCCCTTCCAGGTGACTCCCCACCCTCATGGGCGCCTGGTCTATAATGTATCTACAAAAACTATAAAACCAATGCGTAAAAATTATATTTATAATATAAGTAGAAGTAGTGTTGATAATTTCAGGTGGTTTATACCGGAGACATTTTTTACAGAACTCCCGAAAAGGTCGAAGATTTGACAATGTCGAGTGTTGTAAGTGTGATAAGTAGTTTCTGGGCATGTTAAATGAGTCAAAGTATTCTGGTAATTGATTATTTAATAAAGTATTGTAAAATTTGAGCTGATTTAAATTATGAAGGTCATGATTTTTAAATAATTTTATTTTTTCAAATAAGGGATTAGTATGTGAAAACGTAGGACTTTTATCAATAATTCTAATGGCCCGTTTTTGAAGTTTATACTAATATTTTTACTCATAGCCCCAGGCAAGTAAACAGTAATTAAATTGAGATAATATACGTCAATTATAAATAGTAAGTAACATATTCTGTGGCAGCTGAAATTTTAATTTGTTCATAACCCCAATAATTTTACATATTTTTTTGAAATTTTGTTGACATGACCGGACCAACCCAGATGTTTATTAAATGTTAATCCCCAAAAAACAAAATTATCGATACATTGTAAATCAATATTATCAATCTTAAAGGGACATGCCCAGGCTAAAATCATAAAAAAATCGGTGATTTTATTTTGGCTTATTAATATGACTATATGATGTAAACATGTCCATAGACTAGAACTGTAAAATTTTTTAATTTTTTATGCTGCGCATTCACTAGCTAGGCTAGATATAAAGACGTAATTCTGATTTCTAATTATTGACAACCATGTCAAAAATAAGAAATACGGGAATTTCGTCTCTATGTCTAGCCTAACTAGTGAATGCGCAGCATAAAAAAATAAAAACTTTTGCAGTTTTAGTCCATCGACATGTTTACATCATATGGTCATATTAATAAGCTAAAGGGCGGGGGCCCTAGGGTAGTGGTTAGCACCGCTGCCTTTCACGCCAGAGGCCGGGGTTCGTTTCCCGGTCTCGGCGGTTTGAAAGAAACAAAATTGTTTCTTCCCCATCCACGTGTGAAAGTTAGTATTGTGGGGAGCCTCCGTGACCGAGAGGTAGCGTGCACGGCCTCAGACCGCCAGGGCTCGAATTTCGAATCCTGTGTCTGGAGGACAGTGTCATCTCAATCATCTCACCATCCTCAGGAGGTTCTCCTGGCCCAGTTTAGCCTATATGTGCACAAAGGTGGCCTAAAGCCCGATTCATTTCATTTCATTAATAAGCTAAAATAAAATTACCGAATTTTTCTGATTGTAGACCTGGGCATGTCCCTGTAATGGTAGGTATTGTTACTTTTTGACGCTGATT